>NDGN011456539.1:0-15053 GCA_002564285.1 Tympanoctomys barrerae
ATAGTGTTTTAAAAATTTATTAAGTAGCAGATCAGTTTATATTCTTTGAGCAATAATCATCCACCTATTAAGTTAATTAAAAAGTACATATAAAATAAACCAGTGAGGTAAAATTTAATATCATAAAAATAATAATTTACAAGGTTTTTCATTATGGAATATAATTCAGGATAAAGGATCTATTTCTTGTCATAAACAATACACATGTCGAACACATCAGTATCTCAGATGACATGTAACATGATATACATGTAACATGATGTAATGTGTGCCTGACAGAATTTGAACAGTCATATAAATACTTAATAAATGAAATTATGTTGCACATAATACACCTATAAGGCTGCCTTCTTTCAACCATGCTTTGGGGATTTGTTTGCTAGTGGGAAAGTGGTTGAGCCCTATGTCTAAGTTTTTAACATGTGTCACCTTCGTTGCTTGTTGAGGTTTCTGAGTAGCCTCCTCTCTGTCCTATGTGTTCTCTTTTGCTTCTGCTACTTATAGCTGGGTTTATGGCTCTAGTAAGAAAACCCCTGAAGCTTAGTTTGAAGCCAAGTTCGGCTAGTCCTTGGCACCTAATTGAAGGTTGGCTCCACCTCAGCCATGCTGCAAGGATAGGGACCTGGGTAGTGGCTGCCGCCCAGGTTATAACCCTGGCGCCCCGGAAGACATGGAGATGACGGCTTCCTCCAAACACAGATAGCTTATCTCTGAGATGTCTGGCCCCACAACTGGAAACTGAGCTAGCCAGGGATGAGTTCAGCAGGGGCCACATAGGTCTTTTAGAGGGACAGCTTGTTGGCCTGATATGTAGAAAGCAGTTACTGATGATATTTGTTTTCCTTTTCTGGACCCTGCAGGGCACTTAGCTGTGCTTCCTTCAGAACCCAATCAGCGTGTTCATTCTGCCAATCACCCTGGTGTGGTAGAGTGTGGAGGAGTCAGAAACCACCCGGGTAGACTTAGGAATTATGTTTTGTGCTGTGTGCCTCCCTGAGCCGCCCTGTTGGGCCCACTGAAGTACAGGCTGGGTGTTCCCTTCCGACTGTTGCCTTCAGCTGGAGGCAAGGAGGTACGCATTGCCTGGTGACGTAGTCACAGTGATAGGTTTCCCTGTCACCTTGGCTGCGAGGTCCTCACATCCTTCAACAGAGCAGCCGTTCAGGCTGCAGCTCCAGCACATAAGCAGGGCCAGCACTCTCTCGAGGGCTTCGGCCTGTTTCATTGTTGTTGAATGATCCTCAGCAAGCCCCCAGCCTCTTGCTTGCAGGTTCTTGGTGTAACCTTGAAGCTGCTGTGCAAGCGCACTGTCCTTTTAGTGTAACACTTCGCAAGCACTATGTTGCAAAACGGTAAGAACTTGGGATCTGAGTTATGCCTTTGCCACCTGCTGGCTTCCAGAGGGTCTCAGTTTCTTCTCCTGTAAAATGGCTGGGTTGGGGAGGTTCATTGAGAGTGTAGACCCAGGAGCAGTTCCTGGCACACTGAGATTCAGCTGTTGCTGGAGTGACATCTGAGAGAAGCACCCAAAGCAAAGTGAGGACGGAGCCCAGGTGCATGGTGCTCCTGGCTTCTCCCCACCCTGGCGTGGGTGTGTGGACATGATCTGTGCCTGACCTTCAGAACAGGGACAGGGCACCTTGGAGAGGAATTGCCTGGCTCTGCCACCCTGCGGCTCCTAGGCGCAGGCCTCAGGTGGGCGCTCTTTCCCAGCCCTTCATCTCTGTGCTTCCGTGTTTAAGTTTTGCTGGAAGGGAGGTTTGATACAGGAGAGGAAATCATAGGTGAGCCCTTATTTTCTAGGTCAGTGATGATTTGTGAATGATAACCGGGTCCGGTCTGAATTTTCTCAGGTAGACTTCTCTCCTGCTATTTGACTATGTGTGTGTGTGTGTGTGTGTGTGTGTGTGTACATGCACATGTACATGTGCATGTGCGTGCATGTGACTTATTGCATGCAAGGCCTCATGCCTGCTAGGCAAATACTTTACTACTGAGCAACGTCCTTGGTTGTTTTTTTAATTTTGAGACAGGGTCTTGGTAGGTAGCTGAGCACGGTCTTGAATTTGAGTTCTTTCTGCCCCAGTCTCTTGAGTAGCTGGGATTGTAGGCATGTGCCACTCTGCCTGGCCCTCCAGTAGTTTTAAACTCATAGTATTCAGTGCTGTGCTGGCTAATGACTCCAGTGAGATGCTAAGGCAGTAGGTGGGGGCCTTTGGATGGAACTCAGGAGTAATTATTGGAATTAAAATGCAATGTTGGGGAGCGGGCTGAACATATATAAAAGGGAGTACTCAGCGCTTGGTGTTTTGGATTCACTGTAGTGGTCTGTGTCTTGTCTCTTGTTTGCCAGATTAAAGTTTGAAGGTCCAGGAATGGGGCTGCTTGGCTTTTTTTTTTTTTTTTCCAGTACTAGGGATTGAACTTAAGACTTGGGCTTGCCAGGCAGACATGTATGCCCTTGAGCTATCTACCCAGCCCGCTGCTTGGCTTTTATAAAGATATGTAGCTCAGACTGTTGTAAGTGTGAGGTTCCAAAGTAAAATCAGGAAGTGCTTTCCCCTGAAGCCTCTATGGCATTTCAGCAACACACCTGGCAGACAGCCTCTGGCAAGGTATGGACCAGCCCTGGCCCATCAGTCAGATAGGTCCAAACGGGGAGCTGAGCACCTTGCTTTCCTCCTCTTCCTTCTCCACTTCTTTTTTGAGACAAGATCTCATTATGCAGTTCAGGAGCTGGACTTGAACTCACTATGTGATCCTCCTGCCTCAGCCTCTGGAGTGCTGGGATTACAGGCGTGTGATCTGTTGTCCCTTTTTGAGGTATTTGCTTGCTAAGGTGTCGTTAGTACAGTGCAGCAGACTGGCTGGCCTGAACAGCAGTTTACTTTTCTTACACTCCAAGATCAAGGACTGATCAGAGTCTCTCTGGCCTCCCTCTTGCCAGGTCCTCAACTTGGTCTTTTGACACTCATGCATGTCCTGTGTGTTCTTACTGTCTCGTGTGGAGACACCCACCATATCGGATCTGGGCTCACTTTAACCCAACCTCCTCTTTAAAGGCCCTGTCTCCAAATACAACCGTATCCTGAGGCGAACTTCACCATGTGGCTTAGGGGATGCAGACCAGCCCATACCAGCTGCTGAGCCCACAGCGAGGTGTACGTGATAGGAAGAACTGGGTAGATCCGTTGTTGGTGGAGCCCAGCATCTTGAGGGAGAGAGGGGCCGATGCTGGGCTGCTCCTCCCTGTCTGTGGTGCACTGTCAGAGCCTGCTGTGGCTCTCAGGGCACAGGGGGTGGTGGCCTATAGCCCCTGGCTTTCCATGGCTAAGGCTGGCTTCAACCCTGCAGGGAGAGCAGGAGCTCTGTTCAGTGGTGCTGATCTGCAGAGTGTTGGCCTGTGCCACTTTGAGGGCAAGGGAAGGACATGAAAGAGCAGCCGCAGGAGAGCGTGCTGGTTCTGTTTTGTTGCTGCCTGGTTTGGATGCACCTCAGGGAGAGATAGGGGAGTAGGGCCCATGAATCCCATGGCCTGCTTTTCCTGGCTCTTCTGGTGCTTGCATTTCTATGTTCAGAACCTGCAAACCCAGCATCCAGAGTAGCGTGCCAGGCCGGATGGGAAAAGCTCATAATGCATAGGGGGCCCTGTAGGAGTTTTACCTGTAGGTGAAAGAACGTCCCTTTTCTGTGCCCCGTGTGTTGGGGCCTGGGACATTTGACCCAAAAGGCTTTTTGTATCTGTGAGAATGATTATCCTCAAGGAGAAAAGGAACTTTAAATTTGGTTAAATGATGGGACAAATGATGTTTAGTAACACATTATCTTCAGCTGGCTTTGTCTCAGTGTTAGCAGGTAGTGGTGCTGAGCAATTGGTGCCAACATGAACACAAAATCAGTTGTTAGCCCGGGGCCCCACACACTTGTCACCACCAGCTCACAGGTGGCATTGTTCTCGTTGGCCTTGCTACCTACGACACTTCCAGCCAGCCAAGCCAGCACCACCTTCCATGGCTCAGAAGAGGGTCTGCAGCTCTGGTCTGCTGTCACCCCCTCTCCATGCCCTTCTGCTGATAGCTGATGCCTGTTTTATTCTTTAATGTTATTTTAGGGACCTCAAGAAGGATAGGAGGATATTCCCTGTTTTCAGCTCTCTTGGGTGTCTGCCTATAAATGGAATTGCTAAATAAGATGATAATCCTGTTTTTCAGTTTTTTGAGGAGCTGGCCAACTTTTCCTTCCAGAATGCTTTGGAACCCGAGGATGACGCCCCCGTGGCTGCCTCTTGCACTCAAGATTTTTCTTATGCTGGCCCAAGCACACGGCTCTGCCTGTTGGATCAGTTTGCTATCAGGTGCTGCCTGCGCACTTGGGCCAAATAATTCCTTTCACCTGGGACACCCCTGAACCTCTCCCCTCTTGGGAGGCCATGTGAATCTTGCCTTCTGAAGGAGTTGCTCCTCTCTGCACACCCAAGGCAGGTCCTGGCGGTCTGGCTCGGGCCGCCCCAGTTCTAGTTTCTGTCCTTCTCCCTGCTCTTCAGCTCCCATTAGATGTGCAGCACATGTTCGGCTCATCCTGGGGCTGGTGTGTGTGGATGCCTGGGGTGGTGACACTCATATCCAAGCCGGTATTCTGCCGTCAGCCTCATCATTCTCACAGAAAGGGATCCGGTTGGCCTCTGGTGTCAGTGTGGCTGAGCCTTCATTGTTGATAGGCTCCTTGGGTTCCTGGGGTGGCGACTGGCTGCCTCCCCTCTTGTGCCCTTGCTCATTTGGAAGCGTGCCCTCAAGTGCTGCTGTCCCTGATCCAGGCCATCAGGTTATCCGATCTCCCCAGGTGGTTGAGAAGCCCGGCTGAAGGCACCTACTGTGAACTGGGGTGGAGAAGCCAAAAGGGCTCATTGAGCTTTGTGGATGGATTTAGCAGAGATCAAGCTTCTTATCTCTCAGAGGTTGTCCCATTAGGGCAGCCTGTCACCCAGGCAGTACCCAGGCGCCAGCTTCTCATTCGTGCCCAAGATTCCCCCGCTCTCCCAATATTTGTCCCATTTTTTCTCTGCTTTGGCCCTTGTCTCTCCTTGTGTGGCCTCCCCACTTTACTCTTCTCCCTGCAACTTTTTCCACAGGGCCATCTTTCTGTCTATCTTTCTTTCTTTCTTTCTCTCAAGATGAGGTCTCACTGTGTAATTCAGGCTGGCTTTGAAGTCACCCAGGTTGGCCTCAAACTAGCAGTGATTCTCCTGCATCAGCCTCTGGAGTTCTGGGATTGGAGGCATGCCCCTTCACCAGGCTTCTTGTCATGGTCTATTTTCCTTGTCTGTCTCCTTTACCAACATAGGCTCAGCCATGCTGCTGGGTCCTTAGTTCCTCAGGCAAGTCCAGAGCTTTGTGGGTGTGGAGAAATGTGTGCTGCAGGACTGGGCGGGCTGATGGGTTGGTGTACCAAGGGCCTTTCCTTCCGTGGGCCCAGGTTTCCGTGGGAGCTGAAAGGTTGGCTCAGCTGGTCCTTGTCTGGCTCCCTGGGAGTTGTCAGAAGAGCCCAGGAGGCTTTGGAGGCATTCGCACAGGTGCCCAGCCGCTTTCCCTCGTGCCAATGAGGGGCGGTCCTCAAGCTGCCTCGTAAAATGGCAGGACCCTGTGAAACCAAGCAGGCTGGCAGTGACTCTGCTTTGGGTTTAACCAGGTTGCAGACCTGGTCTGTCCTTCCCTGGTCTTACCCCACCGTGCCCACTAGGGACTAGTACCTTTGCAAAGTTGGGGTGGATTTTGGGGCCTCTTGAAGCTGGCAGAAGCCTGGCCTGCTTCCAATTGTTTTGAGGCTCCCAGTTTGAAAAAACAAATTGAGAGCTGGGTGTGGTGGTTCATAGCTGCAATCGCAACTCTGGATACTTGAGGCAGGAGGATTAGAAGCTGGAGCCAGTCCTTGGGTACCTTAGTAACTTAGCAAGATCCCATCTCAAAATAAAAAATTATTGGAAAAAAAAAAGGCTGG
Organism: Tympanoctomys barrerae; assembly: GCA_002564285.1. Lineage (NCBI taxonomy): Eukaryota > Metazoa > Chordata > Mammalia > Rodentia > Octodontidae > Tympanoctomys > Tympanoctomys barrerae. Next base: position 5,995 of record NDGN011456539.1, read on the forward strand.
TGGTGTAGCTCAGTGTGAAGGCACTGAGTTCAATCTCTAGTATGCACCCCCATCAGTCAATCAATTAAGTGCCACAAAAAGGTTATAAATATTATGGTGTCTTTTTTTTTTTATTATAGTGTTTTGAACTAGTAACCTCCATCAAAATGGTGCAAAGCTTTTTAAACAAAAGCAACATAGTAGTAAGGTTATTTTAGCCACAAGGTAAGGACAGGATGTTGAAGAATTTCTCATTGCTAGTGTGCTCCAGGCAGGGCGGACCTGTGATAGGACATGCGTGTCCCCTGGTCCTGTAGCCCAGAGTAGTTACATTTGGAGATAGACAAGATCTTCACCTTTGAGATGTCAGTGAAATTGAGTTCACATCCACCCTGGCATTTCTGTCCTCTCTTCCTCATCTCTCATACCTGCAAGTGTGTCTCCCAGGCTGGGACCTGAGGACCAAGGGCAGGGCCTGGGGGAAGGGCCGTAATGCGTATCGTGGGGCTCTGCGCTGCCTCTGTGCTGAAGGCCTGTTCCTTGGGCTCTGTGGCTATGCACTGAGGGTGCCTCCGGCACAGCTGGTCCAGTCATGGAGGTGAGGCTCGTTCTAGGGTGGAGTAGCCCGGCCACCCATCCCCAGGGCCCTGACTGCACTGAGGCACCAAGGGCCACTCTGGGGGCTGGCCATGAATCCTGCTTCCTAAAATGTGACTTGCTCCCCAGTTGCCATAGTGGTGCTGAAGCCAAGACAGAGCCTTGTTCTTCGATGTCTTGTTGGGGAGGCCTGAGGTGGGAGAAGGTTTTCAGGTTTATTGCTGTGACCCCAAGGCTTCGATGGAGCTGGCACATTCCAAGGAGATCAGCATCCCTTTGTTGTGCATGTAACAGCCGCCAGCGTTCACATAGTACCAGGGCCTGAGTACAGCTGTGCTGATCTCTGTGGCTTCCCGCTCCCTGGCTCTGGGTGCTGTGGACTTCGAGCCTCTGAGAGCCTGTGGAGAGCGCAATGACAGGTGGGAAGAAGTCCTGCCCAGTGTCTAACCATCAAATGGAGCAGAGGTTTGGACCTGAGTAATTTATGTCGGGGCGATTGTCTAGACCAACACTGTCCAATGGAAATAAATGTGAGTCTCTTGAAATTGAAAACTCCAGTAACCCCAATAAAAGAAAAGAAACAGCTGAAATACTTTAATAATGTATTTCTGTTTAATCCAACATATGCAAATAATTATCATTTTAACACGTCATCTATATAGAAATTATTAATGAAGTATTTATATTCTTTTTCATGCTAAGTCAAAATCCAGGGTTTTTTTTTTTGGTTTGTGTTTGTTTTTTGGTGCTGGGAATTTAACCAAGGTCTTGCACCAGCTGAGGACGTGCTCTGTCACCGAGCTGTGCCTGGGCTGTCTGCTGTCTCATAACTCACAGTACATCCGAGCTCGCCTCAGCTCCTGGTGGCCTTGGCAATCACTCTCGTCAGTGGCTGATGTTTGGAGCTGAGGAAAGAGTGGAGAAGCAGTAGACGAGGTGGGAGCCCACATACTGCCCTCCATCACACCTGGGGGCCTCCTCATGTGAGTGCCGAGTGGCCATCTCAGTAGGGATTGTCCCTGGGAACGGAAGGCAGGGTCTGCAGGCCTTGCCGAGCATGGCTGACCCTGGTTCTGAGGGGAGGATGCACTGTCTTTGCGAGGAGCTGGCTCTGAGCTCTGTTGCTTTTGGCCAAAGGCTGTGGCAAAACTCCTGGAGCACAGAACAGGTACAATGTGTTCCTCGGAACAGGTTCTGAGGTTCAGACATCACAGAGGTTTCAAGGTGTCTGTGTTGGGAGTACGGCATCCACCCCAGCCGTCATGGGGCCCCGGCAGCCAGGGTCTGAAGGCATCTCTGGCACAGAGGCGGCACGGCCAGGGGAGACTTGAAATCACAGCCCAGAGATGGGAAGAAGGAGCTAGTGTTTTTTCAAATGGTTCTCGAATGGAAAGACAAAAGTGGCCTCATAAAACATTTCCTGGGTTGGTCTGAAGTGCAGTGGAGGGTGGGTGGTGAGAAGGAAGCTTCTCCAGGGCTCCCCTGCCGCAATTACTGGGTTGCAATCTGGAGAATTTGTGGCTACTCCCCACCAGGACAGGGTTTTTGGAGAGGTGAGTTGGGGCATGGAACAGGGAAGTGTTCTGTTCTGATGTGGCTCGTGCTGCTGGAAACTTCTCACGAAGGAGCATCTGCCCTAGGAGTAGACCCAGCAGTGAGGCTGGGAGCCGGTGAACCGTCAGTCCCATATGGCTGGGGGGCTCACAGACACTAGTCCTAACTAGCTACGCTGTGATCCAGAGACAGGTGGTGGGATGGTGAGGAGAGTGATGACAGGCCTTTTTTTTTTTTGAGACCAGGTCTTGCTGTGTGGTTCAGGCTGATCTTGAACTCCCTGTGTTGTTCAGCCTGACCTCGAAGTCTTGCTCCTCTTGCCTCAGCCTCCCAGTGCTGGGATTATAAATATGTGGCACCATGCCTTGCTAGGCAAAGTTTTTCAACACTTGAAGACAAGAGATTTATCTGACTCTGGCCATATCAATGAGAGGGATAGGGAACAGGAAGCTGTTGACCACTGGGCTGAGGCTGCACCTGGGAGGTGGGATGGAGCCCATGAAGTGGGCCCTGGGGCCAAGGTCTGGGCATTCTGACATAGCTTTTTGGCAGAAAGTCTTTAGGCTAACAGAGGCCTCACCTTTCCTATCTGCAAAATGGGGCCCTATCTTCCCCTATCTTCCTTGTGAGTTAATCACCCTATGAACTCAGGGGGTCATTCCTCTTATGAACTTTATTCTGACTATTTTAAGTTTATTCACTTGGTAACCTTTAGATATGATGCTTTCTTAGGATTTAAAATTTTTTTAATTATGGAAAATTTCAGTTATACTAAAAAAAATAGAGATGATAGTACTGTGTAATGAACCCTCTGTGCCCTGAAGCCAGCAACTCCAGTTTCTTTCAGGGGAATTTTTGTTCACTGTATAATAACCTGTTTCTTTAATTGAGTTTCTGTTGTTTTGAAGTAAAATCTGTGTGGACAAGTAAGAACGAAACCTGCCCTCTTGTTCAGGAGGAAGAGTTTCTGTACATTAGGTGATTTGGGGCCAGTGTTCTTGCCGCAGTCGGTGGGTGGGTTCTTCAGTAATGGCTGATTGTTCTCTGCGTGTGTGGAGTCACATGGGGCCCGTGACCCAGGGGCTGTGCTGCCCATTCTTAAATCACGAGGGCGAGCTCAGTTCTCTGAGGAGCTCGGGGGCCTCTGTTGACTCTGCTTTCTGAGTGAATAGAATTTGAGGGGAAAAGGTTGTTCTAGAGCCTAACTTATTTATAGAAGACACTTGGGAGCAACCGGAAGGAATAATGAGGGAGCTGGGAGTCTGTCATCTCCCAGCACCCTGCTGTCCTTTCAGTCACCATGCCGGCAGCCCCTGGACTGGTCATTTTGGGGACAGTCGTCCATGTTTTTGTCTGGGTGGAGAGGTTCTGGTGGGAAAGATGAGTAGGTGGCCAGGGGGAAAGGGTGGTTGGACTTCTCTTGTGTTCAGATCAAAGGGTCTATGTGCATCGTCAGGCTGGCTTGTTTGGTTCTCTTTCTCCTCTATGACGTGGGGTTGACGACAATACTTGGCTGTGGTTACTCGGGGTGGTTGTGAGGATGAAACGTAAGGTCTAGAAGGTGTTCTGTCTGTCTTGTTCACCAGTCTGTTCCTTGGCCTGGGACAGTGTCAGGCACACAGCAATTGCTCAATGAATTTATGTTGAAGAATAAGAGGGAGAGATGTTGTAACATTAGTCACAGTAGCCAAGGTATGGAATCAACCATTGATGAATGACTGGATAAAGAAAATGTGCTACATGACAACAGAATACTACTCAGACATGATAAAGGATGAAACCCTGTCATTTGTGGAAACATGGACAAGTCAAACATAGAAACACAACTGATATATAACCTATGTACACGCAGAAGATAAAATAGCTGATCATATACAAATAGAAATTAGATTAGCAGCTCACAGAAACTGCAAAGGGTGGTGGCATTGGCTGTTGTTTTTTTTTGGTGGGGGAGGGGATACCAGGAATTGAATTCAGAACCTCGTGACCTTGTGCTTGCCAGGCAGGCACTGTGCTGCTGAGCTACTGGCCCATGAGTAGTGGGGCTGGGAAAAGTTAATGGGTCCAGAGATGTGCAGTTGGATAGGGGAGTAACTTCTAATGTCTTTACAGTATAGTAGGTCAATATGATTGACAACCATTGCCTAGTTCTAATTAGCTAGTGGAGAGGATTTTCATTATTCCGAACACAAACAAATGATCAATATCTGAGATGGTGGATGTACCAGTCACCACCATCTGATCACTGTACGTTGTATTCATGTATTGAAATGTCACACCATATCCTGCAACAGTTGTGGCACACCTTTTAGAGCTTTCAGTGATAGCAAATAGGCTGCTGCAGCGCTTGTGCCATTGGTTTGCAACTCTGGCCCTATAAATACATATAATTTTGTACCAATTAAAATTTTCTTTCTTTTTTTTTTTTTTGGTCTTTTTGAGAGTGTCTCACTATGCACTTCATGCTGGCCTTGAGCTCACTTTGTAGCCCAGGCTGGTTTCAAATTTGCAATGATCCTCCTGCCTCAGCTTCCCAAGTGCTGGCATTACAGGTATGCACCACCATGCTTGGCTCTAAATTTTTTTTTTTTAAATGTAAAGAGGAAAATAATAATAAGGAAGGAAGAGGAAGGAAGGGAGGGAAGAGGAAAAGAAGGGGGAAGGGAAGGAAGAGTACCCTGCTCCATCCATTATTAATAATTGATCACAAATCTTTCCTTTCAGGTTGAGGAAGGGCCATTAGGAGGCCCCCCAAGGGGGGAAAAATGCCTGTTTTCTCTCAGCACGAAGTACCTTCTTTCATTTTGCTTCCTGTGGAAATTGTATTCCCATCTTTGGGGTTCAGCTCAACTCACAGGTCACCTTTAAGATGCTTTGGGCCTCTTCTGGTGACATCTACCCTTCCCATTGCCCAAGCTTCGCACAGCAACCAAAGGAAGATGGGCATGGCTGTACCTCATGTCCTGCTGGTGCTCAGCTGGTTATTTGATGTGCATGAGCAGGCTGGCAGGGCAATGCAGAGGTGCAGAGGCTCACGCAGGTAGACCCAGCTGGGAAAGAGGAGGCGTAGGTCCAAGCAAAGCTGTCTGGTTGCAGAGCCCTACCCTAATTTACTATACTCCACGCACCCTAATCCACTGCTCTGGGATCCCCCCACCAGGCTGGGTGGTTCTCTTGAATAGGAATGGTCCTTGCCTGTTTCCCCTGCCCTCAGTGTCTGCTGAGAGCTGGAAGCTGCGACTCTGTACGTATGAAGTTGTCAGATGGGAATAGCTGGCCACACTTGCCATTCCAGATGGCTGTCTGGGGTCCGCTGACCTCCCCACTCTTTCTGCCCGTAGAACTTCCAAGGTACTAATGTGCTTTTGGGGCAAGGGCATAGCCTACCTCTGGCTTGGCACATCAGTGCCCGGCAGAGTTGGTGGGAGGCCTTACCAGGTTGGAGGGTCGTTAGGGAACTATGGAGGGGCTCTGAGCACCTGAAAATCCACCCCGTGCTGGCTAGGACCTCATCTCTATGTTTGGCTCAGGATCTAGCAAAAAGCAGTTGTTTAATAAATGCATTGAGTGAATGGATGACCTGTGAGCTCCGCTTCCCTAGGTCCTCAAAGCTGGCTTGGTTGTAAGTTGCCCAGCCTCAGCAGAGAGGTAGGCAGTCCAGGCCAGAACCCGCTAGGCAGGGTGGGTGGCCTGCCTGGGGTGGGCTTCGGCTCCACTGGCACATGTAGCACTGCCTCAGGGACATGGTGCCTCTCGCCTACCTGGAACATTTGTCTGGGGCCTGCTCCTGGTCTGAAAAGCAGCCTCTGGCCTGGACAGTGGGTGGCTTGCTCTGTCCTCTTCCTGCCCCTCAGCCATCCAGCCCCCGCTTCTCCATCTCCTGGATACTCAAGTTTGGTCATTGGAGGAGAACACAGTGTTCGAGCTACTAATCCCGCCTTGGGTGTGCCCTTGACCTTTTTGTTAAACAGGGCCTTCGACCCCCAGCGTCCCTTCAGGTCACATTCCCAGAGTGCCTACAGATGAAGGCTGAGGCTGTTTATTTTTTGAGATTTTGAAAAACACACCCCTCCCCCCAAATCCCCACTCTGACCTTAAACAAAACCTCCCCCCCCCAACACTTGTATTTTTAACTTCATGAGAAAATACGGAAAGGGAACAGATTTTATTTTCAGAAACTATCTTTTTCTTTCTTTCTTTTTTAACTTAAAAACATGGGATCTGGGGGATGGCCTAGTGTCTTGGTTACTTTTCACATTGCTGAGACAAAATACCCTGCACCCACATTAAAGGAGGCAAGGTTTATTTAGCTCACAGTTTATAGAGGCCCATGGTTGGCTGGCTCTGAGGCAGGCTGGCGTGGCAGAGAGTAGTTCATGGCAGGCAGAATGTAGCAACAAGAAAGGGAGACAAGGCTCTTTCTGTTCCTTATATTGTATGTAGGCTACCCGCCCTAGGCTGGGTATAGCACTCACACCCTTAATCCTAGCCAAAACTATGCCAAACCAATCAGTGGACTAGATTACTAATCACAGGCCCTTAATCCCTGTCACTATCACACAGTCTAGCTTCACCAACCTCTAAAAAGCCCTACATCCACATGAGGCTGTGGGGGGACATTTAGACACAGACCATAACAGAGTAAAGGTGTTGGGTTTTTTTGTTTAGGTGCCATGGGGCTACTTGGAGCCCTTTTCTGCTTAGGCCCTTGTATATGTGGCTTCAACTTCGACTCTCCCAGAGCTTTGTGCACCTTGAGCCTACAGTTGTTTTGGTCACGGCAATGATCAAGGATTTGGGGAACTTCTTCCTATCTTTCTTAAGACTTAGGACTGGCCTGCTAGAAATAAGCATTTCCCTCCTGTGGCAGGAGATGCTTAATAATATCTTTGTATTCTAGGCAGGGCTGGTGGCTCTCTTCCTGCTATGGGGCCAAAAGATGGTGTAGCCCAGAGACATTTTATGTACTCTGAATTCTTATGTGATAGAGGATCTAAGGCCCAGAGAGGTTGGTTGTCACCTGGCTGGTGATGCGCCGAGAGTGGCTTCCTGTAGCCGTGGTCTTCAGGCCAGGTGTCTGCCTTCCTGGGTCTCTGTGGCCACAGTGGGTTGCCTGCCCACAGCCTTCGTGCCCCTATTTCAGCACTAGCCAGCTCCCTTGGCCTGACTGGGCTAGGCTAGGTGTGGTTCTTTGGTTTTTCAGTTTGTACAATAGGTTCTTTGTTCAGCCCCTATCAAGGTGAGGGAGGTCAAGCAGCTATGATTCAGAATACTAATAAAATTTAAAATTTGAAATTCATCAAGTATTTATTGATTGAGAGTGGCCTCAGGAAAAGCAGGGAAGCTGGTGGCTGCCTACAAGCAGCATTTGTTAAATGGGAGGTTGAATAATAATAGGGCAGGTGCCACCTGCTCCTGAGACAGCTGTACTCCCTTCCTGCCTCTGGCCCTTCCCATCTGTCCATTCCCCTTCCTCCTTCACTGCAGCTGCTGCAGGCCAGACTCAGCTCTTCTTGTACCTGGATGTTTGCAGTAGCTCTCTTAACACTCTCGGACTTCAGAATTAATGAAACATCTGAAATCCTAGGCTGACCAAGTTGCCTTCCACCAACTGGAGGCCTTCCCAGGCACCCCACAACCTGAGCCCCTGTGGCCCCCGAGGCTCTCTGCTGCTGGGTGTCCCCCTGCCTGTCCTTCCAGAGATTCTCTTCCTCAGGGAGCCAGTGAGAGTCTTGGGCCTTTGTTTTCCTGTCTGTATGTCTACAGCCTTCTGTTCACAAGTGTCCTGTGGCCCTTTGTGTTGAGACCTGTTCTTTTTTTTTTTTGCTAGTTGGTCTCTGTGCTGCTTCTGTCCCTCTGTCCTGGCAGCTAGCCAATGTCTGTCCCTGTCTGATGGGAGCACGATTGTTCCATGTGAGAGCCCAGGGCAGAGTGGAGAGGATGTGGGAAATGAAAGGGACAGCAAAAGTCCTACAGTCATTGGGGAGTTGTGCAGGAGAGCAAGATCTGCGTCAGCCTGGAGGGGGGAGTAGACATTTGCTAGTAGGGGGGTTGGGGACAGGGCCTGTCTTAGGCAGTGGGAACCAAGGACTGTAGCTTCAGGACTGGCTGTGGAGCCAGGACTGGTGGCCAGAGGCTGGGCTACAGCTGTAGCAGCGTGGAAGATAATCTGGCAGGTAGTACTTTTTTCTCCACAATCTTCAAGTTTTTTTTTTTTTTTTTTAATTTTTATTTTGAGAGAGGGTTTCATTGGGTAATTCATGCTGGCCTTGAGTTCACTGTGTAGCCCAGGGTAGCCTAAAATTCACAGCAGTCCTCCTGCCTCACCCTCACAAATGTCAGTATTACAGGTCAAACACCTATGATTCAGAGTACTGATAGAATTTAAAACCTAGAATTCAACAAGTATTTACTGATTGGAAGTGTAAATGGAAGCCTCTCAAGAGCCATCTCTTGCACTCTGGTAGTGGAGGCAGAGGAGGAATCCTTGGAGCTTCCTGAGAGTTAGGATACTGATAGAATCCGCAGGGAACTAAGTGAAACCCATGCCCCACTTTAGCCATGCCCAGGGTTGCGGAGTCAGCCTGACATCTGCGGACAAACAAGTGTCAGGGCACGGGCTGCCCTTGACTGCTGCAAGTGCTGTTGGTTCACTCTGGAGCCTGGTGCATGGTGTAAGCGTGGCTGCCTTGGGCACAGGGCTGCACGGGAGCCTGGAAGGAATGGCTTGCTCAGGCCGCTGCCACCACCTACCTGCTGCTGCTGCTGCTCCTCCTCCTCCTCTTCCTCCTCTTCCTCCTCCTCCTCTTCCTCCCTCTCACCCTGCTCACCCTCCTCACCTTCCTCACCCTGCTTACCCTCCTCATCCTCCTCACCCTCCTCACCCTCCTCACCCTCCTCACCCTCCTCACCCTCCTCACCCTCCTCAC
>NDGN011456543.1:0-13899 GCA_002564285.1 Tympanoctomys barrerae
GTGGTCAAACACTTTCCTTATGAAAGCAAATTATTCAAGAAGACTTGCTGATGGGAAATAGCATTAGCAAATAAATACATATTTATATACTGGAAGTTTTTAACAAATTTGCAAAGTCTGGCATTTCACTCAAGGAAAACACGTTTAGATAAATGTTAATATACCTGACTTTTAAACTGAGGTAATAGGCTATTCAAACACACTAACAAGCACTGAAATTATTCTTATGAACAGAGATTTACCAAGAGTGAATATGAGTCAATGCATTAATTATTTCTTTTGAATTTAGTCTTCAGCTATAAGACTTTGGAAAAAACTCTTTCAAAAAAGTCTAACCTGCCCAGGGCAAGCCGGAAACCAAAGAGCCTTTTCGGTGCATTCTTATGAGAGGATCAAAGTGAAGGAATGGCAGAAACATTCAAAAAAAAATTTTTGGTAGATTATTTGAAAATTAAAGCATCATAGCTAACATTATAGTTATTGGTGTTCTCTCATTTATTAAGGATTATTTTGGTCCCCTTGCTTGCTGGTCACTACTGCATGTATGGGAGAGGTTCATCAGAGGGACCGTTTCTCTTTTCTTGAAGCTTATAGTTGTAGTGGGAGAAACCTAAGATAAACAATAAATAAGAGGTTTTCAGGCAGTGTTATCGGTCATGAAGAAAACAGAGATGGGAGTGAGAAGCAGCAGAATCAGAGGTGGTAAGACGGCTTTCTAATGGAGAGTCAGGTTTGGGAAGACAGATGTGGCTAATAGAAAGGAACCCTCCCTGTGAGGGTCAGCACTAAGAGATTTGCAAGTAAAAACAACACCAAGTCTAAAAGTCCTGAGGTGACACTGCATTGGCAAGTTCACTCAGAGGAAAAGCAGCTTTCCGGACAGAGGGCTGGGAAGCCCGAGAGAGAAAAGGCTAGCCATCGCAGAGGGGAGCAGGGAAGAGCTGGGCATTCATGCAGACAGAGTCCTTCCAAGTTGAGTTTTGCAGCCACACCTTTCTTCAGCATCTGCTTATGTGTTAAACTTTTGGTCATCGCTGCCCTGCCTCAGAATACAGTTCAGTCTTTTCACCATGACACCTCAGTTCAGACTGCAGTGCATCCGCCCAGACCTCTTTTAAACATCCGGGAGTTCAGCCTAGTGTGGTGGTGCACGCCTCTGATCCTCACTCCGGGGAAGGAGGCAGCAGTGCTGGAAGTGTGAACGCAGTGTAAGCAGCTTAGCGAGACCCTGTCTCAGAACAAAATTTCATAAAGATGATTGGCGGATATAACCCAGCCAAGGTGCTCGGGGTGGGGGAGTGCTCAAGGTTCACCCCAGACCGACTGCATCAGAGACTTGACATGGATATTTTTGTCCAGTTTCAATTACCACATGTGGGGAGCAAGTAAAGCTCTGGACTATAAATCCAACTCAGACTTACAGGGCCCCGTGTTAAAAAAATAATACAAAACAAACTTTAAAAGAAAGCTGACTGTTGTAGCCTGATATTAATATTTTAATCCCTCATCTACTGTAGAATTAAAGATTGCTTCATGTCTGCCTTAGTTTTCATATCTGTAAAATAATAATATTTTTACTAAATTATCATTCAAATTAAATGAGAAAACATGTATAATACCTGGTGTAACACCCTCACAAGAGGTTTGCAGTTCATGAAAACTTTCTTAAACTCTGTCACTCTACAGAGCTCTCACCCTTCAACTCAGTTTACTTTCTACATTTGAAAACTAACAATAAAAAAGGACAAAGTGTTCTTATAATCATTTCTGTTTCTAAATTTCCTTCAGCCCTATCATTTCGTTTCCTGTCCACTTCTCAAGAAGAGCTAAATTCACCAACTCACTGTTAGATCATTTTCTTCTGATCTCCAAATGCTGACTGTTGGCTTTTAGAGATGAGTCTTGAGTGCTTTATTTAATGTGAAATATATGAATGGCCCCAAAATCTGGCTTTTGAGTTAGAAATATGTGGAAGTTTTCTCCTTGTACTAAACCACCATGCTGAGTGATCTTCAACCTGAAGTACAACTTATGTTCTTGTCGGTTCTGAACAGAGTTTTTCGGAGAATGAGTTACTGGGAGCAAGGCTCATTGATACTTTCTTTTCCGTAATTCAACATTGTGATGATAGTGCATGATTTTTTGTAAGGTGCTAAGTAAAAAAAATAAATAAATAAAATAGATATCAACACCAACTGCCACGGGAGAGACTGCAGAAGTAGTACTTTATAAGTTGTTTAGTTGTTAAGGGCCTCTTGAGGGTTTTCTGGAAGCATTTCAGGTTTCTGTAGTTTCCCTTCGGAGAAATCTTAAAATATAACCTTATTGTATGTAAAGAATTATTTTACATTTTCGAGTTTGGGTCATTCCTTTTGTTTGTTTTGTTTTTGTAAGTAGAAATGCTCCCAGAGGTTAGAGAGTCAAGTTTTTCATTTAAAGTTTTAGGAGATGCATTCTAAGGACTGTTCGCTAACTCAGTGCACTCGGTGCCAGAGCACAAAATTTCTCTGAATTTATATATCCTTCCACCCGTCAAAGTCACTATATGCTTATCTATTAAAACTTATTTTATATCTAAAAGTATGTTAGGACCATAAAGACAATTCTATTTGCATTTGAAGAGATGCTAAATGTAAAGGTTATTTTAAAAAGTTCCTTTGGAATAAATCATCTTTTATATTTTGTCCTTTTTATAACGAAGAAAGATTTTTGCTATAGAAGAAAAATCAGACTAAAAATATAATTCATGCACTTTGCTTAATTATAATATATGATCATTTCAATTTGATTTAAATGACTCTGAAACATATAAAGAAGAATGTAAATGTCATCAAAGACTCACAAAGATTATCAATTTTTGATAATTTAGTACATCTTTTCCCAGACATTTTCTTGCTCATAAGAAATAAAATTATACATAAATGAGATCATACATTCATATTTTAAATATCTTATTTTGCTGTGTCAGGTGTAGAATCTTACCAGCATTCTCATGAATACAAAGCAATGTAACTTTTGTGGTGGCACTGAATGTCATAAAATAAATATAATGTTAAGTTTTTATAGTTTTTACTAGGTGTTAAAATGGAAAAACTTATTCATGTACCTTTAGACAGCTCTTAAATTATTTTCTTAAATTGAACCCATTTTAAAATTAATGAATTTAAGGAAATGAATAAGTGAACACATATTATATATCCTGATACATATATGAGATTTCACTTCACAGATATCCGGGACACGTTTACTTTTGGTTTACCTGTGTCTTCTTTAACAACCTATTGTGTCTTGTTTTTAGTTTTTGATAAGTCATGTGAAAAATACATTGCACTGATTTTATCTTTTTATAAATTTTACTTAGTTAATACTAATATTTGCCATTTTTCTGTAAATTTCTTTTGCCATTCTTCTTAAATGTCAATATCTTCTTATAAGCATGTAAGAATGAAGTATATAAGATCTCTAAAACTATATGTACATATATGATATAAGTATATCATGTAATAATGCTTATTAATAATTTCATGTATTTATTCTTTAGGAAATGAAATCAAATTCAATGAGTTTATTTATTTATTTTTCTTTTTGTGGTAGGGTCTTGATACATAATATAGGCTGTCCTTGAACTCACTGCACCCTGGGCTGCCTCAAACTGAAGGCAGTCCTTCTGCCTCCGCCTTCCTAGTGCTGGGATTACTGGTGTGCACACTTGCACCTGGCCAGCATATTTATTAAAGTACTAACTGTCTCTAGGTTGGGTTTATCTTGAGGAGGTCAGGTCAGTTCCAAGCTAAGTGTTATTGCGGCAGTCTGTGTGATTTGGGTTATTTTTTTTTTCATTCTTTCGGATCTAAATTTCCAAAATAATCACATAAGACATTATATAAAATTATTGTAGAGGGCCAGCCCAATAGCTCATAGGATTAAAGCACCTGCAAGCACATGCAGGGGCCGGGGCTTCCATGCCTGCTGTGCTGGCCCTCCCTCCGGGGCATGCTGAGAAGACCCTAGGCACAGTGACATATGCCTGTAATCCCAGCTCTTGGGAGGCTGTAAATAGGTGGATTGCTAGGAGTCCAATCTAGTAGTGAAACCCTGAACACCCAGTAGACCTTTCCCTAATACAAAAAAAGTTATTATTTTAAACCTGTAATGTTTACAATTCTTTGAATCTATGTTCTGTATTAGGGTTTTCTCTCTTGTCACTGAAGATTTGAAAATGATTACTTAAAACTCTTAATAATTTGTAACTTATAAGTCTTATCTGATTAGCTGAGCAGAGTTGAACTTCATTTTCATCCAAGCCAGCAACATCACCTTCATGTAAACAGATCTTCTTCTTCACTGTCTTTTCCATATGGGAAGTACAACTGAAATATTTTCCTTTTCTCTGATATTGTGTCTAATAATACAGACCCCTGACCTTGGCAGATTCTCAAGGTTATAAACATAGCAAGCATATTATTTTTCATAAAATGTAATGAAAAACTGCAGAAACTTTAAACTATCCCCTTTAGCCTCTAAAGAGTCAATAGATAGAGCACAATCGAAGGTCTAGTTTATCAGAAACATGTTAGAAGTGTGGAAAGGAGTGTGCAATACGTCCTCCACACACATCGCCTTCAGTGCTACCAGTGGAACTTCAGTGCTATCAGCAGGAACTCTCAAGCTTTGCTCTGTTGGGTCCTTGGCATGTAGGTAGATCCCTTGCCTAGCTCTGTAAGAGTCTATTGCCTCATCTTTAAAACAGGAATAGCATTTATGCCTTCCTCTTGGGGCTGAGGTCAGGGATAACTGGCATGCTTACTGTTACCCGGGTTCTTCTTACTTTATGTGCCAAGGGGCTGTGGTTGGCATCTTTCATCCTTCTCACCACTGAGAACTGGGTTAACAATTTTTACAGCCATCTTTCAAATGTGAAATAAAAGATGGACTGATTTAATAAGTCCATGTAAGTTTCCACAGAAAGGAATGCAGGAAGGCTGGTGGTGGGGTCCTGGCTGAGCCTCGCTTGCTACCCAAGTGTCTTATTTCTAGGAGCAGCCCTCCAGCAAGGCTTTGAACCTCACCATAGCAAAATTATCAACAACTGCATGGATATTCTTCCAATTCTAGATTGACACAAACGAACAAAAAAGCCCAGCCATGATTTCTCAGAAGCAAACAATCTCTGTGATTGTCCAGTGGTCCACTGAACATCCTTAAGAATTTCCTGATCCCATATTCCAATTCCTTTTTACTTATTTGATGCTGTTTCCCACCTTCAGTTCTTTACTACGCCCTTGACTACCTTGCCCAAACTCACACCTGTCCTCATACAGCAAATACAGACTGGAAGCCAACTTGGTTGGTTGAGTTTAAAAAAATAATTAGTCATATATTTTTAAATGTTGAAAGCTTTAAATAAGAGAGAACCAAATTTCTGGATTTTGGCGAAAACCCTCGGATAACATAGCCCTGGAGTCTCATTTCCCATAACTGCAACGGGCAGGTCCCTTCTGCTGTACCTTGTCCCCTCCAAGGCTTTCTCCCTTTTCTTTGTTGCCAGTGTAATTTTTGCCTACACGCCTAGTCCTGTGGCCATGTGTACATGTGGATTTTCTTCTTTCTTCTTCACTTCTGTTTGTCTGTCTCTTCCTTCTGACATTTCTCTTCCCTTGCCCACTGCTCCCGGCTCTGTCTCTATAGTAACAGGACCTAGCGCAGAACTGAGATACCCCGGGTCATACCTGCAGGGGGCGGGAAATTCCTGAGAAGCAGATTCTGTGTGGTGGCAGGAGGAGATATCATCTTCCTTGTAAGGACGGCACAGCCCGTTGGCCACTGTTTACTTTCTCCAGGTCACCTTATCCTGCCTTTCCTCTGGCTCTGGAGATCACTCTCCAAGGGGTTCATTGGGTTATGCAGGCTGTTCCAGCTGAAGGGTCTCGGTTCTGGGTCTGACCCTGCTCCTAACCACCGCAGGTGTTGTTACTTGTCCTGCTCATAGCCGCCAATCTCCTCTGGCAATTTTGAATCAGTAGAACTGGCACCAGACCTGGGAACATGGCAGCTTTGGAGTAATCCAAGTCTTCCCACAAACTTGTATCTAGAAAGGCTTTTGTGCCCTTCGGAGTAGGAAAATTGAGCCCCAGGCAATGGGTAAACTGTTCTAAAGGATTTGTTGTGTAGAATAATGTTTAGATCTGAGAACCAAGATAGCCACTCCATGAAAACATCCATTCAGAACTGCAGAGAGTAGCTGTTTTTGCATTCAGCAACCCATGCAGGCTAGCTTTCAACTCACATGAAGCAATGAAATACTTTATTGTCACACGTTTCACACCATGTATATACATTTCCAGACTTTAGAGAAATGGTAGCCATGAGCCCAATTTCCCACATCGTATTACTTAAGTCAGTAAATTGCAGTTCTCTCAAGTTTGGAGTCAGTGGTGGACGGAAAATCAGATGAGGGTATGGATACATATAATGAAATGTACAATAAAGCCAAAATGGATGGCTTCTTAGGATTGGCGAAGACCCTTTGCCCATGTTCCTCCTTTTGCGCTGCTGCCTACTTTGCATTCTTTAAAAGCTTTTTGAATTGTTCAGTTCTTCTTCCTACTAAAAATGACCTCCAAGCAGGTTCATTTCATGGGTTCAGGCTGTGAACAGCAGGATATTTTCTAATCTTGCTTTGCCGTAGTTAGAAGATAGATAGCCATGATTGCTGGATTAAAACACCCAGGTATGTGAACATTAAATTCAATGTTTTGTCAGAATTCCACAGAGAAGCAAGGAAAGGATATTAATTTTAAGTGAATAAGTACAATTTTATTCACAGTCTGGGGAATATTATAAGATTACAGGTATAGCTAATTTTACGAACTTTATGAGCTTTTAGAGAATATATACTCAAGGGTAAAGCCACTAAAAATTGCATGCATGTAATTGAACAACAAATAAGGCCCCACAGAAGGGTTTAGTGGCCCAATGTGAAATCCTTCTTAGCGCTGGTGTTTAATGTTCTTCTCAGGAATCACACACGTATGGCTGCTTTTGTCTCTGAGCTTCTGTGTGTTCAAAGGTGGGTCACAGAACGATTCTGATCACTGATGGTGGGGCTTTTTGGAAGGCTTTGAGGAGCCTAGAAAGTAAAATCTTGGAAATCAACTAAATGCCCTTGTATTTTATTAGCTCGCACTTTTTATATCCCATAATAAAGTCAGCTCAGAAGGTCACTTCGTGAACATGGCTATGAATATTGTAGTGCCTGACTTCTCAAATTGTTTATAAGCAGACAGGGTGAAGATTTTTAATAAATACTCAGCCAAGAGAACTATTCTGAGATATATATTTATGAATCATGCAATGAAAAGTTGAATTGGATTTCTCTCCCTCTCTGTTTCTTCTCTCCCCTACCCCAGGGCAGGAAGTTCCAACTGTTCTGAAGTTACCATTGCTATAATCCTGTTTTTCTCCTTGCATTTGGTATTTGTAGAAATTGTGGGGAGTCATAAAGCTATTTACATGCTTTCCAACTTAATTGATGGATTTTATTTTATCTTCTTTCCTACCAGCTTCAACATATATATTTGAGAGTTTCCTTGTAATTGAATACAGTATTCCTACAGATAAAATCCTCCCATAAGTGACTTGCTTTTTCCACTCAAAAATAGAGATACAATTACCAGAAGCAATACTAAGAAAGTTTATGTAAGGAATGCAGTGGAGAAACTGGCGAGGTACAAAAGGTAAAAGTAGAAAGCACATAGGTTTATTGGAATAATTTTCTGAGCGTTACATATGGGACAGACAAGCGTTAGATCAAAAGAGCAGGATATAGTTACTAAGATCTGCAGGAACAGCATTAAAGTTAGAGGCAATAGCACATTGTGATGAAGCACATATATAATTCACAACTTTGTGTCCGTGGTAGTTTTTGGAGAAATTGACTTCATGAAATAATGCAATTCAGTCCAATAAAACCAAACTAATACGCAACATTGCTGATGTACAGATATTCTTCCACTTGATTTATGGAACAAGGTGGCTAGGATAAAGCAATTTGGCCTAAGTTCAGTTTTCACTGATTTGAACTCTGTCTTTCAAGCTGGAGTTTTGGGCATTGTGTTCTTGCTTATGTTTGTCTTCTTTAGATATGGAGTTAATTGCGACAAGCTGACTGCAGACTTAAGCATGAGTGGGTGGGCTTTGAAAGGCTTGCTGGCAATTTCACTTAATATTTCTTTTTGTTAAAAGTACAGTTTAAAACAGAAAGATAGCTAATCAGTTCCCGTGGATTTCACAGTGATTGCTGTTCCTTCTCTTGACTTTTATATGAAGATACATTGCAGACTTTTTGATTCCAGTGCTAGAAAGAAATGAGCAAGAAACTTTTTAAAGGATAGCTTGGGTGTAAGTAATTTAGCCAAAATATTCTGGATAACATTGCTATTCACCACGAGAAGCATTTTTCGTATTAGCAAATAAAAGTAGATGCCCTGCCAAAACCTAAGTTATCATTCAACATCTATAACACAATATATTTTTTAAGGAGGGGGTGTTGTGTTTTAGCTTTTTTTAGACACAGTAAATGACACTGTAACATAAAATACTTATGGGGTTAGGATCTACACGTTTTTAAATAATTTGTCCTACTTTGAATAACAGATTTATTTAAAGAACTATGAGGGAAATCTGTTGATGTGAGATTTTTCATCTGCAAGCAAATATCCGAATCTTTCTGAGTCTAACTGTACCTTGATTTTTTTTTAAATCCTTAAGATTACCATGAGAACAGGACTCAGCCTATGAATAATACCCACACTTTGATCAAATGTTTTGTATCAGAGTTAGTTAGAGCAGGCAGAGACTTGATGCATCTTAGAAAGGTGAAGGAGAGAAAATGAGATTTGGCCTGAACTCCAGGGGGGAAACCAGAGTAGTTTTTGATTACAAGAACAAATAGGAAAATGACATTAGACATTTCTACGAGGCCTTCTACTCCCCACGGTAGCCACAGTGTTCTAAGTGACTGCTGATGGCTCCTGCTGGCCACTGCCTTGAGGATTCAGCAGTGAAGACAGCCTCAACCTTTCATGGGTTCATTAGATGATGGAATGCTCTCGATAGCTCTGAATTGGTGTCCTACTACTCTACTAACTTTTGTGATAGTTGGCAAAAAAAAAACCAAAACAGGTACACATGAAATTATTTAAAGCTGCTCAGATAAATTTGTTTAAGTGATTATTTTAAGTCTCCTCCAGTGCTTGTCTACAGAAGGCATTTGCAACCAAGTGTGGTAGCACACACGTCTGTAACACCAGCAATGGGGAGGCTGAGGCAAAGGATCTTGTGAGTTCAAGGCCAGCCCAGACTACATAAAGGAGTTCAAAGTCAGACTGCCTTGAGTAGTAAAACCTTGTCCTAAAAACAAAGAATGAAAAACAAAACAACAAAGTGTTTAACTGTGTGACGCTTGAGTTTCGGAGTGTGAGAAGCCTGGGCTAGCTACACGCTTTCCTTCAGGATTGGACCTTTTAGTCACTGAGACTTTTAACTACAGGAAGACTTCAGGCATTCTTCCTCAGAAGGGAAAATGTCTCAGAAGTAGGTTAAAATCATTTATGGTGATAGTTTCCAGTTATGGATGACAGCGCTCCAGCATTGGTTTGTGGACCAAGCTATGCTTTTTATGAATAAACAGCAAACCTACATTCATATGTTCGAACGTTTTAGGGTGGGTGGAGAATACATTAAACAATCAGCTCTTCATAGATAGATTTTGCATTCAGGTACCCAGCTGCAATTCAAAATCTAATAGCAATTTAATTTTGCTTTTCATTCTTCCATTGCTAAAATGTCACCACAGACTCTATTTCACTTGAAACATACACAGGCAAAGATATTACTATGCATAGTAGTTCTCTAATTGGAGCATATTTCATTAGATTGCACACATTAATTCCACTCTATCGGAAAAAAAGAGAGAACTGGAAGTAACCACATGGTAGTTAACTTCGTATGAATTTTTATGAGTAAATATACACATTTGGTTAATGCTATTAGATGAGTGATCCTCAGAATTTCATTATTGGAGGACTTATGTGACCAAATACATAATTACAGGATTGGTAAGTTTAACCACTCTGAAGAATCTGTGTTAATGCATCTGCTTATTTCAACTTTAATCTAAATTCACATTCTTTAATGCTAGACTCTGATAATGATGTCGTTCGCCACCATTTTAAGTGTAGATTTCTGCTATTCTTGATGATATTTGCAATCTCGTATCAGTCTGTCAGTCAGGACATGTAGATCATTCGCCATTCATGTGCTGAAGGACCACAAGAACCCGGATCTGCTAATAAGGCTGAGGACTCAACAGTAATGGAGATAAACAGCCTCCCCTTGTAAAGATGATGTCTCAGGGCTGAGAGAGGCAAAACTGAAATTATACAAATAAATAGACAATAACATGGCAATCTAGACTTTTAGATCATAGTAAGTACTATAAAGAAAATCAGACAAGAAGCCAACAAACTGCAGACCACTAGGAAGGTTAGCTCTGAGTCAGAGGATCTACACAGCTCACAGAGTAGGGGACATTTGACTCAGCCTGAGGGAAACCTGCAGAGAGGTGAGGAAGAGCAAGGGCAAACTTCCAGGAGAAAGGGCCAAACTCTGCCTTGTTTTATGGATCAAAGAGAAAACCTGGGGCTAGGGAGATAGCCCCGCCGTCTAAGTGCCTGCCCAGCAAGTGCAAGGACCTGGGTTCCATCACTTTTGCCACAGGCCATGCTGTCCCCTGAACCCCAAGCGTGCCATGCCAGCCACTCAAACTGGGCATGGTGGCACACGTCTGTAATCCCAGTGCTGGGGAGGCTGAGACAGAAGGATCACTATGAGTCCAAGCTGCATAGCCAGACACTATACCAAATAAATAAATAAATAAGTTAATATTAAAAATTTTAAAAAGAGAGAAATCCTGTGGCCGGGTCACATTACTAAGATTGGAAAGAAATTCCTCTCACGAGTATGTGGGCACCACATGGTAGCAAATATATTTCTTTTAGTGTTTTTTTTTTTATTGTGCCTCATTTACTTTGTTTTGAGTAATTGTTCATTGTTTTCAAGAGAGGTTACTTATAAATTATACCCTTTGAAATTTTAAGTTTTCTCTGCTGTAAACTGGTAAAAGAACCACATTCAAACATATGACATTAATTTCTTTTCTAATTCACATTGTGGATTCTGAAATTATACCAGTAAAACATACCTATTTTGAAATGTACTATATGCTATTTAAACACGAACATTTTTCCCCCTGTAGAATAGATGTGTCCGTTTGTGACTGGCCTCTCTCCTTACCTATTATGACTGTACAACTTTTAGGGAGAGTCAAATGATGTGGGTGATTATTTTCCCAAGAGACTGAATCTAAGATACATTTAATTGTTTGCATAATCAGTTGAATTTGCTTGTAGCTGCCCTGTTTTCCAAAGGCCTTATTCTGTTAAATATGTGCACTTCTCAAATTCCTTTCTATTTGCTGCTTCTGTCCTGAACCTCCAGAGACCTTTTCTTATCTCCCACCAGTCTTTGTCCCTCATGCTGAATTAAACCGCCTGAAGGTTTAATTCACTTGCTGTTTCTCTCTCTCCATCACTACTGAAGATGCTAAGTAGGACTTGACAGACCCTCATAACCTGAATATATTTTTCCAGGGAAATCTTCTTTTGCTTTGGGTATCCTCAATTCTATTTTCAACAAATTCTTTTTTAACTGATTCTGGTATAAAAACTAAAATTTACAGATCTTTAAGTATTTTACTATTTAACTTTTACTTCTTTAAAAATTTGATGTATGATAGATAAATGTAAGGATTTATTGATCTCAATTCTGGCTAGAACAATTTGCAGTATAGTTTGTGGAATATTATAGCCAATCACTTCACAGGCATTGCTGTTTTCCATTCTTTGCAAAAATTATACCCAAATAATAATGTTATGCAAGCTTCCAGCCATGCCATACAATTTAATTTTAGAGGTACTTATGTGATCGTTTCAGGAGAAAGCTCTTCGTGACTCATTTCCAAGCCTATACTTCACTTCCATTCATTGTTCTTATTTTCATTTGATTAGAAGATTTCTGGATTTTGTCTCACTTAGATTCTGGTATTGGACATTGAATCCAGGACCACGGAATTGAGCTCTAGCCCCAATCATTTTTATTAGATATTTGTTGATGATGACATTTGGTTTCTAACTGTAGCAGAAAGTTATTTCTGGTCCTTTTCTGTCCCTTGTCCTGCTTATTTTATTTTATTTTGTACCAGGGATCAAACTCAGGACCTTGCACTTACCAGGCAGGCTGGTATGCTGTTGAGCTAGATCCCCAGCATCTGCTGGCCCTTGTCCATCACAGGCTCCTGTTACTTCCAATCTGCCATGGGGCCCTGGGCCAGCCAAGCAACATTTGCAGAAGTAGTGTGTGAGAATTGGTTTGGTGGCTCTTGGCAGAGGACTCACCTTCTGCCCACAGAATAGTGTAAACAGGCAGAGAGAAAAACTGGAAAATGAAGGTGAAATCGCTTGCAAGGAGTCGCAGGATCTTGTGAACAGCTGGGGCCCACAGAGCGAGTCTTCAGAGAAGGAGGGGCCCTGTCCTTTGCAGTGGTCTGTGCATGGGGCATGGCTGTGGGCCTGTACCAAAGCAGAGTCAAGAAGACCATGAGGCCATGAGCAGGGAGCCAGGAGAGGGGCCACTTTGTAAATAACCTGCGCGTTCAGATTCCATTGAAGGAACTGTTTCCTGTTTTGTGGGGAAAAAAACATGCCCCGAGGTGGCCTTGTACAAGAGAAGCAAGACAGAAACAAGAGAAAGAGCCTAGAGATTTCTTTAGGGATCCAGAGTGAGGAACATTCCTGGTAGCAGCCAATTGAGATGCTGGCTTACCTTCAGGGCCCTGCAGTGAAGAGATCTTCAAATGATCAGGTTCATGGGAGGAAATCCTCAAACAGTGGGGCCTTACACATCTTTCACACCCAAAGGACTCCAAGGCCTGGTTTTCACAAGTGCTGATCAAGCCAGCTGTATTTCATCCCTTCTCGCCCTACGGCAACTTTGGGAGTGTGAGAAACGGAACAGCACAGCTAGGACTGGGGAAGAGACAAAGCAGAGAACAGAAATTTAGGGTGCTGTAATAGAACTCCATGACCATAGACTTTAGATTTAAAAATAGCACTGAGGAAGTTCAATGGGACAGATTAACTTTAAGTGAACTTCAGAGGTTCAATTAGTATCATGGACTGGACATTTTAATTGTTGAAAAGGAACATTTTTTGCTCACTAAAAGTCACATAAGGACTTTTCTTATCTGAGAGATTAGAAAAGTCTTGAAGTCACTCGACATTGTTCCTAAAAGGGAAAGAAAAATCTTCACAAGAATAAGCATGAATAAGGAATATGGTCAATAATTTTTTGCATATCCATAATTGTATTTTTGAACCTGGTGTTTGCCTTTAGAGATTATTAGGGATATATAATCCAATGATAATGCTTCCTTTAGCAAAGCAGTTTAGAGTATCCTTGGAGTTAGCATATTTAACCTTTATTTCTGTCTTCTTTTCTTCTATTTGATCTGTATAAATGAAGCCCAAATCTAGGTGCAAATTAGAAATTCAGAAGGACATGTAAGCATCAAGAGGAGGGGACAGGATGGTGAAAAGTCTGAGAGCCACACTATCTGAAGAACACAGAAAAGCCAGGATTTTTGTCCAGCAAAAGGCTAGGCACAAGGAAAACATGGCACATTAGAGACTGTGGAACACACTACTTTTCTATATCTCTATAGCATTCTAGGCAGGGAGATTTTTAAACATTCTAAATTACAACTTTAATATGTTTGGAGCT
>NDGN011456548.1:0-11207 GCA_002564285.1 Tympanoctomys barrerae
ACCAATTTTGTTTGAAACTGTCTCATTGCTATTTGTTTCTCAATAAAATTATGGAAAAAAATTAAAGAAAATTTATTTTTGTTCATTTCTGTCTTCTAATGTACATAGGCCGCTACCATCTGGTATAATTCTTATTTTTATAGGTCACTTTCTGTGAATTATGAGTGACTTCTGTATCTTACAATGGATATATAATTTGCATATTAATGTTATAATAGGAATGTTAGTAAATGCCATTTTAGACAATATTTGGTCTAAAGTATAATATTCAATACAAAGAATGATAAAGTGGAAAAGAGTTTAAAAACAGATGAGCACTATATTAATTTGTTCACATGTTCCCCTATGAAAATTCTTATTTTTTTAGTTTGTTATACCTACCATATTATAGGGATTGTGAAGAGTATATATCTAGTTTATCAGATATGTTATTGAAATAGTAATTCTTTGCATGGATTTTTTTAAAAGTTTTTATTTTAAATCCAAACTACAGTCTAATGTTCACATTGATATATAAATACCATGTATACTAAATACTATAAAAGTTCTGTAAATCTCATTATTTACTTATTTATTTATTCTTTGCTTTGTAGTCTTGCATTGCATCCTGAACGAGTATTGGTAGCAACGGGACAAGTGGGGAAAGAACCTTATATCTGTGTTTGGGATTCATACACTATGCAGACGGTATCAGTTCTAAAGGATGTTCATACACATGGTATAGCTTGCTTAGCATTCGACTTAGATGGACAGGTATGTGGTACATTTTTCTTTTTCCTTAATAGTGTTTGTAAAATATGTACTGTAAGAAATGATTATAAATCTATAAATATTAAATTGAAAAACATTTGACAGAAATATTTGTTTATCCACTGGCGAAGATATGTGGGGATGGTGGATGTTTGACTTATATAAGAAAGAAAGAAACCACAGAGTACTTTTTTCATCAAGAATTTATTTAAGTTAATAATTATTGCCTAGAAAGTCAAAGAGATTCTGATTCAATGGAATATTACCTGACTATTATTGAAAATTTATTGTATGTAATTTTTTTCCAAGAGAGCCATTTAGATAAAAGAGATGAAAACTGTCTTAGGAAAATTAAGTTTCTGTAAGTAGAAGTATATGCATCTTAATTTTTAGTTATTTATAGGTTATCTTTTATAATTATATTTTTATTGAAAATGAGACAATTCCTGTGAGTTCCTCTATATAGAATCAAAATTCAAAGCAAAGGATATAATTATCACTCTACTGATCAGTTTCAAAGTTATTTTCTATTTCTAGACAATGATTTTTAAAAAGTTAAATCAAGGGGCCAAGGAGATGGCTCAGTAGAATAAGTGCTTCCCTGGTAAGTGCAAGGGCAGTTCCGCAGAAGAAAACAAAATAAACAACAAAAAGAAGTTAAATCAATCAAGCTTTTCTGTGGGGTTTGTTATAGCTAAATCATATTTAAATACTATAAAGAAAGTTTGGATTTTGTAAGTTTGTTGAATTTATAATCTTTAAAAGCTTTCTCTTAAAACTAGACTTTAAAATCATTTTGGCTTTTAGAAGAATTTGTTACTGCTTTTCAATTCATTAAATCAATTTTGTAGATCTAGATTTTGTAGAAAGAGATTATAGTGTATTCTATCTCCTTTAAAAAGATAATCAGTATATGTTTCATTTCTTGTGAGGAATATCTTCTTTGACTAGGATAGGGTCATGACTTTCTGATGAGAGATCACTTTCTGGTGAGGGAATCTATAAAAACTTAATGGGAACATCCTATCTGGGGAACGTATACTTCTGGGTTTAATATTGTTATGTAGGAGTAGTTAGAAGGTATAGAACGTAATTCTTATCCCATTGTCTTTCAAGTCCCTCATTATCCTCATATTTGAATTTCTTTTTTAAAGGAAAGAGAATAGTTAACTGCTACTTCACAGTAATTTATCCTTTTAGGTGTTAAGAAATACAAGATAGTTTTACTATAAGGGTCCTTCCCTCTTTAAATGTAACAGATTGCATTGCTAAGGAGATTCAAGGAGAAATCACTTCATAAAGCCTTTGATTTTGCTTTTATAAAGCAACTTACGAGAAAGGTTTTATTATCATATATCTTCATGAGATCATACTTTTTATTTTTTTTTAATTTTCATTTAATTTTTTTCCTCAGTACTGGGGATTGAACTCAGGACCTTGTGTTTGCCAGGCAGGCAGTTATGCCGCTGGGCTATCTCCCCAGCTCTTAACATTTTAAAGTTATAAGAACATACTGCCTAAAAGGCAGAGCATATATCAAATGTCAGGCATTTTGTTAAGCCTGCATTATCTCACTTAAGCTTCATAGTAACAACCCTGTAGAATAGATACTATTATTATCTTTATTTTACAGATAAAGAAACTGAGACTTAGAGAGGTTAAATAACTTGCCCCAGGTTACACAGCTAGTAAATGGAGCCAGAGCTGGAACTCAGGTTAGTCATACTGCAAAGCTCATGCTTTTAATAGCAATGCTTTACTGCCTCCAGACATGGTTTAGGAGGTGGTATATTTAAAAAGGAATTAATCCATTTTAAGTACACAAAAAGGTAAACTGTAGGGAACTGCTGCCAATTGAAGATTAAGAGATTATGTTAATCATAACATGAAAAATATACTTGAGAGAACATATCTGTTTTCTATTTATAAATTGCTAGTGGGATATCGACTAGGAATATTGTCTTATGTTTTGCATTTTTTACAAAATGTGAAACTATAAGTGGTCATTTAAGGTTTATCCTGTCAGCGAGTTTCCCAATTGGTGGTAATGCTGAACCTTCTTTTTCCAGAGGCTTTATTCTAAAGGAGTTGAATATCCACACTGATACTGGCAGCCTCTGCCTTATTGAGGATAATTAGGGCCTGAAAAGGCTATTTGTTTATTTATTTTAGTGTATTTAATACAGGGTCTACAGGGTCTTACTACACAGATTGGACTCATAGTGGTCCTCCTGTTTTCAGCCTCTTAAGAGCTGAGATTATAGGCCGCACCACCACACCCAGTCGCAATCTCTGTCTCAGTGCAACCCCGGGGGCAGGGCCAACACACATGCCAGAGATCACACCCCAGTCGCTGTGCCTGCGCGTTAGTCCACTGAGCTACCTGGCCGGTCCTCGAGGCTATTTATATAAATCCACATCAAACAGGGATTGAAATTTAATAGTAAATTGGAAAGGTAGGCAAGAGAATGAGAAATTTAACTGGTACTTTATGTTGAAAATACAATAATTTACAAAAACATTTTCCTTATATATAAACAGATCTAAGTTACAGCTGCAACTCTTCTAACTTATAGAACGAACTAATACATAATAGAGTAGTTTTATTTTGTTATAAGTTGGTACAAAATAAATTTATTTATTTATTTATTTATTTATTTATTTATTTTTGGCACCAGGGATCAAACTCAGGAACTTGCACTTGGCAGGCAGGTGCTTATGCAACTGAGCTATCTTCCCACATCCTGTCTTTGACTTTTGGTACATGATTATGTGTCATTTTGGCAAAAATAGTATTGGGTACAGTGGGGTATGACTTTTTCCCAGTACCTTTTAATAAGCTTTTATATTTACATGGATCTCGAGTATAGTATTCTTCTTGAAGTGTTCTGCAAGATGCTAACTTTAAGTATGATTTAACTAGCATTTACTTTATTAAGCCCTAAATCTTTTATAAAATTTGTAATTTTACTTTGTTACACTATAATGGTTAGTTCTTACAAATAAACACTGCGGGGCCAGCCAAATAGCTCAGTGGATTAAAGTGCCTGCTTAGGCAGACTCAGGGGCTAGTGTTCAATCCCTGGTGTCCCCTGCCCGCCCTTCCCCTGGGGCACCCTGAGAGGGTAATTGAGACTGGGCGTGGTGGCACATGCCTGTGATCCCAGCTCTTGGGAGGCTGAACACAAGTGAATCACTAAGAGTCCTATCTCCATAGTAAGACCCTGTAGATGCTGTAGATCCTGTACTAAAATACAAAAACAAAACAAAAACCCTGAGATCACTAGGTCCTCTATACTATACTCAAAAGTTTAACTGTCCTTTATTTGAACTTGTTTCACAATTACAGGGATTCATAGGATGCTTGTAGTATATAGTGGGACTCTTATTTGAGTATTTGGTGTGTTGCTTCCAGTTCAATTAATGAACGCAAATAAGATTTTGATTGGGAATACGAGTCAGGAGAAGTTGGGAAAATAAAGGGTTATTTACCTGTTTTGTTTTTTTTTTCACCTTCTCCAGTTGTTTCCTCTTTAAAAACCTTCCCTTCTGTCTCATGTCAGTGCTCTTCAGGAAGCCATATTTATTCGCTCTTAATTGTTATCTGGACCCATGACTTTAACCTCTGTAACAATTAGCAGAGGCCCATGTTTCTCTCAGTTCCACATAATCCCCTTAAATGTCCTATAGACAGTTCACATTACACATTTAGATTTAGTTATTCTCAAAAAACCAAGACCTCTTTTTCCCCCTGGATCCCAGCCTACCTATCTAGTCTTGTCTCTGACACCTCCCCAGTGATTATCCTTCCCTCAACTACATGGAATTGCTGGCCCTTTTTGAAAGCAACAGGATCTCAAGGTCTGTGTCTCTTGATCTGAGAAGCACTGTTACCTTTTTATCTATCTCTCACTCTTATTCTTTGAAGACATAGGTTAAGCATTACTTTTTCTCTTTGTCACCTACTTAAACTGTTAAGTGTGAGAAAAGAATATAACATAAAAATGTATGGGAAGCTAGAAGATGAGGTGTTTTTTGTTTTGTTGTTTTTACCCTTCCTGTTTGTTGTTGTTTAACTCATGCTTAGAAGGAGGTTGATTTGGGTCATGATAAGTTGTTGTCAAAGCACAAAGGAAATACCCTCTAGAGGTAGATACTTTGAAGCTTTTTTCTTTTTCAGTCCTGGAGACTGAGCCCAGGGCCTTTACTGTATATGCTTGGATACAGGCAGTTTTAGTTTTGTTGTGTATACAGTGAACTGAGACGGAAAGAAGAGGCCTCAGTAGAAAGGACTATTCTTCACTTTCTATTTGTCTTGTAAAATTTTCATCCTCCTTACTCTGTGCTACAACAAGAGGTAGGTATCTTTGTTGTAGTTAGATATTTGCTCACACCCTCTGGCTCCTAAATATTAGCATCTGAAGAAGAATAAATCATCTCTTGTTATCTGGACTTTCTACTAGCTTGATTTGATGGAAAATCAAGACAAACTGTGTTCTGGTGGGTGATTTCTCTCTCTCTCTCTCTCTCTCTCTCTCTTATTTATTTATTTATTTATTTATTTATTTATTTTGGGGGGGTTAGAGATAGGGTCTTGCTGTGTATCTCAGGCTAGTCTTAAATGCAGGTGGGCCTCAAACTTGTAATGATCCTTCTGCTTTGTACTCCCAAGTGTAATCACAGGTGTATACCGTCATTTCTGACTAAAAATTGTATTCTGAATCTTTTTAAATGAACTGACCTTTTTGCCCATTTCACGTGAATAGTAAGTCTACTTTGCAGAAACTTGATAATTGGTTACTAGATAGCATTTGTCATTTGGACAAGTAGAGTGCATGGATTCTTAAAATGAATTATGGCGATGGTATACTAACTAATAATAATAACAAACATTTAATGTTAACCGTATGCTAGGACTTGTCTCTTTTATGTATAATATACATTAATTTTTATTTCATATCTGAGTATTTTTATTATCTCTATTTAACGAGTAAGGAAAGTAAGGTACAGAAAGGCTAGATAACTACCCTATGTCACATAGCTAGTAAGGTATGGTATTCAAACCTAAGCAGTCTGGAACCTGATCTAAGCCAGAGTTTGGTAAACTTCTTATAACAAGTCAAGTAGTAAATATTGTAAGCTTTTGGGCCATATGGTCTTTGGTGTAGCTGCTCATCTTTGCTCTGTACTATGAAAGCAGTCACAGACAATGTGCAAAAAAAAAAAAAATGAGGATGGCCATATTCCAGTAAAAGTTGACTTATGAAATAGAATATAGGCAGGATTCACCCTGTAAGTTGTAGACATATATCTGACCCCTGCTTTAAACTAATAGCTTTCAGTGTGTTTTGTCTTATTCCTCACATTTTTTCCTATAACTCTAGCTTTGGTATTTTAGTTACTTAGAATATAATTTTTAAATATTTGGGAGATTTTTCTGGAAACTTTAATTCTTTGTCAGAGTACATATAGTATTCTGTATTTTAATTGTCATTTGTTGGAACTTTGTGATTCAAAATTTGTTATCGTCCAGAAGGAAATGGAAAAACATATATTGTTTCCTTTGTTTTCTCTTCTATGTTGAGCTTTTGTTATCATTAATTTTAATTGTACATATTTTATAAACCACATAGTAACTATTGTTATTTTTTCCTGAAGCAGTTTTAGAAGAAATTTTTAAATGAGAAAAGTTTTATTTATATATTTACCATGTGGAGCTTTTACTCATATTTTGTAAATCAAGTTTCTATTTGTAATCTTTTCTCTTCTGCCTGGTAAAATTTACTGTCTTATTTCATGTGCAGCTTTGCAAATGTTGGGTTCTCTTAAGATTTTGTTTTGTTTTGCTTTGAAGAGGTGGAGTCTTACAGTATTGCCCAGCGTGTCCTCCAACTTCTGAGTGCAAGTAAACCCCTGCTTCAGTCTCCCAAGTACAGCAGCTGGGACTGGAGCTACACACCGCTTCAGCTGGCTTCTCAGCTTTTGTCTCAGCAGAAAAGACTGCTCTGACTGAAGTTTTCTTTTTTTCTTCTTTTTTTTTTCTTGTTTGTTTCTGCATTTTGACTTAATCTTCAAAACATATTCTTTCTGGGTACCCAATACTGTGCTCACCCCCTCATTCCCAGCATTTCAGAGAGGTTGTTGGCTTCTGATTTGTGTGACTTCAGATGAGAAGAGTGGAATAATTTTGTAGTCTTTATTCTTTTATACCAAAACTGTATTGTATTATTTTGATCTAACTGCTTTTAAAGTGTGTGTGTGTGTGTGTGTGTGTGCGTGTGTGTGTGTTTTATTCTCAGAGCTGAACCCAGGACCTCACAGTGCACTGGAGTACATCACCAGCCCTTTTTATTTTTAATTTTGAGACAGTCTTTTTCTGTTATCCTGGATGGCCTCAAACTCAGGTGATTTTTTTTTCCCTCAGCCTCCCAAGTATCTGGGATTACAGGTGCACAACATCACACTGGTCTCAGAATTGGTCTCAGCAGTTTCACTGAGGTCTGGCATGTCATGTGTCTTAAATAGTGCATTTTTCCTATGTGATTGCTAATTTAGCTTGAGATTTGTTTGGCATCTTATATGTGTGGGTTGTGGTTTTCGTTCCCTTAGAACACTTTTGGCTTGTTAGCTGCTTTTTCTTTTCTTTTCCTTCTTTTCTTTCTGGAGCTACAGTTATTTACACATTAGAAAGGTAACTGGGGCTCTGAAAATGCTTTTCTCCTCTGTCTTCCTGTGCTTTATTTTGAGTAGTGTCTCTTGCTATGTCTTTAATTCATTTATCTTTTCAATGCTTTCTAACTTGCTTTTAATTCTTTGACATGACCTTTTTTTGAGATAGGGTGTAGCTCTGTAGATCAGGCTGGCCTTGAGCTCACTGTGTAGTCCTCGCTGGCCTAAACTCAGCAGTTCTCCTGCCACACTCTCCCTCGTGCTGGGATCACAAGCACACACTATCATGCCCAGCTGAAGTGAATTTTTATTTCAGATACTGCACTATATATTTTTACACATTTTATTTCTTCTCCCCCCGCCCCATGCAACCGTCTTCTCCCCTCTTCCTCTCCCACTATCCTCCCTCTTTGGACCTTCTGCCTCCTTCTACCCCATCGACTCGTTCTCCCTCCTTCTTTTTCTGTTTTGTCCCGTTCCCCAGGGCTAAGATTATTGTGGTGTGCCACTGTGTCTAGCTTATGCTCTTCTTTTAGATCTCTCATTTTTCCTTTATCATTTTTAGTTCTGTTTTAAGGTGATCTTGAACTTCTAGAATATTTTTATTACAGTGACTCCTCTAATTTTAATCATCTCCCTGATTTATATATTGGTTTCTGTTGACTGGTATTTCCCCCGGTGATGATTTCTGTTTCTTCACATGCCAGTAATTTCTTGCTTAGGTGCTAGACATTGTGTATGCAATATTCCAATTCTGTATTTCATTATGTCCTTTTACAACATTTGAGCATTGTTCTTGAAGTTAAATAAATCCCTTATGGATCTGGAATGATGTCCCTGGGATAAGTAATGCACGGTGAGTTCAAAGAAATGTCTCCATTCTGGCTGTTGGGAATTTGGATGATTTCTAATCCTGGAGATCTTAAAATTGGCTTTGTTTCCCGTTTTAATAGTTACTTTCTAGGATTTATTCTTTTCATGGCCTCATGGATTTTGCTCTATGCATGCAGGGAATAATGTTTCTGAATCTCACCTCTAGAAACAGTCCCTGGAGCTCATTCTCTGCTCTGGTAATTCTAGCCATCTTGGCTTCTCAGAACCCTAGGCTCTGTCTTCAAACCAGGTTCTAGTGGGTTCCACCTTTGTGTGCTCTTATCTGTTTGTTGTCTTCTCTTGAAAGCCTGTAGGAGTCACCTTGTTTACCCTTCATTTAGGGTTCACAGTGCTTTACTTCCTATTACAAATATCTGAACATAGTTGTTTCATGTGTTTTCTAGTTTTTTATATATGTATGGTGTGAAGGGTGTAAATATAGAACCACATAATCCTTCTTGATTACATTATTATCTTTTCATGTTTCTCACCTTTCATTCACCTGTTTTATTTTTTTTTTCTTTGTTTTTTTGAGACAGGGTCTTGCTATGTAATTCAGGCTAGCATTAAACTTGCTTATATAGCCCAGGCTGGCCTCAGCAATTTTTCTGCCTCAGCCTCCCGAGTACTGGGCAATACCATTCCTGGCCTTATTTTTTATGTCTAGAAATTTTGTTCACTTCTTCACATCTCCTTGAATATATTTCATAGATTCCTATTCTTTGTTTATATTTAACTATTATGATGCCTTAATTCTATTTCTCCACTTACATTAAGCTTATTTTATATTGTTTTTATAATTCCATTATCTGATGCAAGACTAATTTTTCTTATTATTGTGACCTACTGATTCTTATGGTGTCTTTTTGTATTTGTGGAGGGTAGTTTCATTTTTTAAAAGTTTTATTTATTTATATGTATTTGGTAAAGGGTCTTGTTACACAGCTCAGACTCACAGTGATCCTCCTGTTTTCAGCCTCCCCAGGACTGGGACTATAGTTGTGCACTACCACAACCGAACCTGGTCACTGGCTCAGCATGGCTGAGGGCAAGGCTGATGCAACATGTGGTGCCAGGGCCCCTGAGTTTGCCTAAGCAGGCGCTTAGTCTGCTGAACTGTCTTGCTGGCCCATTTCATTTTTTAAAGCTTATTTTTATTAAATTTCTGCCTGTAAGAATTCTTTGAGAGATGGTTGGAAGATTCCTGTACAAGATTTATGTTTGTCTGTGCCATTTGATCAAAACTGATGGAAGACCATCAGTCCTTAGGACTGGTCTGAATGCAACATTGCACTGGAGAGATTTGCTGGCTACTGTGAATTGAGGTTATACAACAGTGTGACCATTGCTTCTGGTTATGATGGCTCAGGAGATTTTCCCCCCTTTAATGCATGCCACCCCTTTCTTTAAGGGATTAGTTCTCATTGTGCCATACTCTGAGGGGTTCATTGCTTTTTGTCAGAGATCTACAATTGTAAAGTCTCACCTAGGGCGGGTTCTAGACTTTATCACCTGTTCTGCCCACAGGATAAAAGTGAGAAGTATACAGTTCATCACATACCCGTGTATGGGGTCTCTTATCCTTTAATATTTATTTGTGCTGGAAATTTGTTTTTGTTTTCATTTTCTTAATTCTTTGACACCATAGCAGTATATTATAAAGATGTTTTTATATTATATCTAGTATTTTTAATTTTTGGTGAGAGTTATAGTTAGGATATTTTTGTCAGTCCTACTATTAGAAGTCTTCTGTTTCTTAAGGAAGGAACAATATATATGTATGTATGTGCAAGTTTTAGCAAGGTGAAATACATCTACCTTATGTATATGGTGTCTGTAAAATATAGATCTATAAGTTTTTAGGTTTATAAAATTCATGAATAGTATTTATTTGCCGTTTGTAACCTGGTTGTTCTCTGACTTGTTTTCCTTGTTATTCTCCTCTGGACGTTTTGGACCTAACCCAGCGCTTAGTTTCTGTTGGGCTGGATTCCAGGAATGCAGTTTGTGTCTGGGACTGGAAAAGGGGGAAAGTGCTGTCTGGGGCTCCTGGTCACACGGATAGAGTAAGTATTCTGCTTTGGCAGTGATAGGGCCTGCTGCGTGGGGAGAGGCCCAGGACAGTGCTGGGCATTGTGTTCTTCTAAGTTTTGTTATTGCCAGCTTAAAATTTTATGTTAAAAAGTTACACAATTATTAGGGAGAGGCCGGCGGTATAGCTCAGCGGACTAAGCACTTGCTTAGATAAGTGCAGGGGCCAGTATTCGATCCCTGGCTCCGTATGCTGTGCTGGCCCTGCTCCCAGGCGCACTGAGCCAGAAATGGAGTCTGGGTGGAGTGGCACATGCCTATAATCCCAGCATTTGGAGACAGAAATCAGGAGGATCACTACGAGTCTGGACTGTGTAGTGAGACCCTGCACACACACACACAAAAAAAAAAACCTTAAAAAAAATTATTGCTCCCTGCTCATCCCGCTACTGTCAAGCAGAAAGACAGAAAGACAAGAAGCCTAAGAGGTCAACCTGGAAGTTTAATTTGGACCTTACCCATCCAGTAGAAGATGGAATTTTTGATTCTGGAAATTTTGAACAGTTTCTGAGGGAGAAGGTTAAAGTCAATGGAAAAAGTGGAAACCTTGGGAATGTTGTTCACATTGAACGGTTCAAGAGTAAGATCACAGTTGTTTCCAAGAAACAGTTCTCCAAAAGGTATTTGGAATGTCTTACCAAGAAGTATCTTAAAAAGAATAATCTTCATGACTGGCTTCGCGTGGTTGCATTTGACAAAGAGAGTTATGAACTCCGATATTTCCAGATTAGTCAAGATGAAGATGGATCATCTATGAAGAGTGAGGACTAGGTGGTTGCCACTTATAGGGCTTTGCTTTTTCCTAAAACAAATGAAGTATATGT
>NDGN011456552.1:0-11200 GCA_002564285.1 Tympanoctomys barrerae
AGTTCTTGGGAAACCGCCTGAACTCCAGTCTCCAAGGTTAAGTACTCATCCCAGAACAGCTCTCTCTTCCAAGAGTTCCTGTCACTCTATCGCTCTTCCCTTTCTCCCTCCCCACTTCTTTTCTGTTAAATCTTCAATATTTTCTTAAAAACCATTATAGACAAAAACTAACAGCTTCATTCGCTATATATACCCAATTTACAAAAAGATATTATGGAAATATTTTTGTAAGATTCCTTATTCACTCTTCATATTGAATTTCTCTCCAAGTCAGATTCAGCGAGGTTTTACGCCATAAACTTATGTGACTTTGTCTACGTCAGGTAAAAGCTAAGTGTACTCAGATAACTACAAAAAAGTATAACTCCTTAAGAAAAAGAATTCAGCATTAACAGAGCATTGTTAAGTCATTTTATGGCATAGTTATCCAAAGCAATCACATGAAATCACTAAGGCCCCGCTGCAAAAACAGCGGCAGATTCACGATGGACAGCCTGGCCGGGCCGCCTGGCAGACTCCCCGGGCAGCTCTTAGGGGCAGCACTGGCCACGAACACCTGAAAACCCTTCTTTTTCTAACTTGGCTCCATTTTCCCCTGTGACTGCCTGTTGAGCTGCAGGCAAGTCACACATTTTTGAGGTCATTTCTCATCTTAGAAATGGATAAGAGAAAGCCTTCTTCCCAAAGACTTGATGGGAAAGAGCGGTGTGCCGCACCTGGCTCACTGCAGATGGACAGAAGTCCAAAGGGCCCTGGTTCCGCTACCCTCCTGGTTCCACTACCCTCCCAGAAGCACGTTCCTAATTAAAAGGGAAGACCATGGAAAGCTCAGATTGGAAATCCTGATTTTTGACTTTATAAAGAAAGAATCCGGCAAGAATGTATCTGGTTTGTACATAAAAGGATCTGTATCCCCAGAGGGCAGGCAGATTCAGGACTTGCCTTTTAGAAGGGATGACGTAATTGTTTGGGCTTTGTATTCATCAGTCTCCAAGGAGACTCAATAATGAGGAAATGCGAAGTAGGTGTGTAGCTACCCTGACCTCAGATAAGCTGGGGTGTTGGCAGGCTCGGCAAGCACCAACAGATCTTTTTACTAGCGGTGAACTCTGCTCTTAGTCATTTTTCATCTAGTTTAGGGCAGCTAGAAGTGGAAGATTTTGTGAAAATAAGAGCTGGGCAGCCTTTTCGTATGAATACAGGATTATCAGAATCCACAGAAAAAATAAACTCATTAGATCTAAAGAGTTTGAGAATTGTACACATTCAATATTTTAATACTACCTCCAAAATAGTAACACAAGTAATCAATCTTAGGTTTAAGATGAAAATTCAAGTAAAATAGAATTACTGAAATGTAAATTATTATGATTATTTTGTTTAAGAGAAAACTATGATTTCAGATAGACCAAAGTAAAATAAAATCATTTCTTATGTGCTATAGAATATATGAAAACAGCAGATTAAAATTTAACACTCCAGGGGCCGGGAGGTGGCTCAGTGGAATAAGCGCTTGCCCGGCAAGCACAAGGGCCTGAGCTCAATCCCTAGTTCCGCAAAAATAAATAAATAAACATTCCTAGTAAATTTAATGAAATGGCTGAGAACGTTTAACGAAGTTGAAATTAGCTGGGTGGTATGCTTTAACTCAGCCTGCACAACAGCCAGTTTGTACTCTATCATCTTATGAACTTTTATTACAAGACTTGTATAGAATATGTTCAGGTCACTTTGAAGCTATAGACTAAAAATTTTACTTAAAGTCACTTTCAGAAATTTTAATTTTTTTTATGAGTGGAAAAAGTTTTGTGATTTCTGAAATTTTAATGGACACTATTTGAGAAAATATGACATCTACAAATGAACCACTTCAATTTCATACAATTCGATTTATGTCCAAGATAACTACCTATGTGTTGTCCTTTTTTCTGTCTTCACCATAAAAACCAGTATCCTACACTTAGAAAAAAATAAATAAATTTCAAATCTTTAACTGGCGTTAAATGTGTGACAATCACAACTCAGTCTAAAATTTGTAAATCTCATTATCAATTTATCATTAAGTTATTAATTACGCTTCAGACATGTATTTGCCACAAGCAACATATTAGAGAAACTGTATGAGTTTACTACATGAGAAGCTTTTAAAAAATCTTCTGAGCATTTTCTTTTCCTTATTTCAAAAAGTCTGCATTCACTTAGACCACTTAGATTTAACAAAAAATAAACCACCTACTGAGAGATCGATTTATTTACAAATATGTGATCTAAATGTAGAAAAATACTTTATTTAGTTAGCTTACAAATAAGGCAGTTAGCTAGTTGAAGGGTCTGAGAGAGTGGGATGACCAGCCACACTGATAAAAATTAAAACAGTTAACTAAGCCAGGTCAAAGAATGAACTTCTCTCAGGCAGCACGAGGTGCAGCCTCTCTCTAATAAGCGTCTGAATTTTGAGAAATTTACAATGCAAATTAACCAGTTTCTTTTGAAATCCAAGTTTCTGGCAAACCCTACAAGTCCAAGAACTGGGCAAAAAGCCTGAGTCCCAGCTGGTCATTTTAAATCCACAGGGCCACCTGCGATAGGTGACTGCCAGACAACTGAACAATTTCTGGGCTCCGTTTATGTATCAATCAGCTCTAGCTCAGGAGGCCATGTGGTCTCCCCACTCGGGACTTCTCCTGGAAATCCAGGAGCTACTCTCCTCTTTTCCAATAAAAACTCTTCTAACCTCTTTTGGTTTGAAACTTCACTCCCTCGACATGTACCTGGTATACACGGTATCTGCAAGGCAGCCTGCTATTCCAGGAAATTCTGTTTAGCCAACAAATTGTGCAATTGCTCCCTATCACAGTTTTCAATACTAACTGCTACTTTAATTTAGTAGTGTTGATATCTCACTAGAAGTTTCACTGTGAGAGAAACAGAAATTTTCACCCAAGACTCATGGTGGCTTCAGGGAAACCAAAGCAAGATTACTAAAGATTTACCCTCATTTGTTTTAAAGGCTTTGTGCCTCAGAAACTAAATTTACTAATGTTCCTGGAATGAATTGTTTGTATCTTCAATCGTAAACAATCCAAGCTAGCTCCTGGATTTCACTTGGTCCTGCCAATCCTGCTTATATTAAGGCACCAACCGGGGAAGGTTTTTTCCAGCTTCGCTTACCTAAACCTTCCCATCCCGGCTCAGGTGGTTCCTTGCTAAGGGCCTTTCCAGCCACCCCCGCCCCCTTATTTCCCTTTAAGGAAGAACTAAAAAACAGCCACATTCCAGGGACCTGAAAGGCTCTCTCTGCCTCAGCCTTCCAGGGCCCCCAGGGTACAAGAACTGGGAACACTGTACCAGGATCTGGATTAAAAGTGACAACCCTGCTGGTAGCAGGAGGAGCTGCAAAAGTGGGCAAGTACTCACTTGGGGTTCAGAGGCTAAATTCATCTTGTACGGATGGCGCTTCCCCTCCTCAGTCACTAGAGGAGACCAGATTTTATGTTCAGATCTGCAACAGATGAACAAAGACATCATTTCTTTTTCATTTTGAGGATGGGCAGAGCTGAGGGTTGAATCCAGGGCCGGGAACATACTAGGCAAGCACTTTTAACCACTGAGCTACATCCCCAGCCCAAAGCTGTTGTTTCATTTATGCTGAATTAGTAATAGAAACAGCCTCGTACCAATGGGCACCACATTCTCAGACTCAATCAACTATAGACAGGCTATATGTGAAAAAAAAAGCATGTGTTGGTACTGAACATGTCTAAATTTTTTCCTTGTCATTGTTCCCTAAGTAATACAGAATAATGACTAAGTAGCATTTAACTTATTCCTGTACAGCAAGGAATCTAGAGTCATTTATGAGAAGAAACACAAAGGTTACACACACCTACTGTGCCATTTTGGTGAATAGTCACTGATTTGGGTATCTGTAGGGCCCTAAGAACAGCCTCCCACAGATACTAAGGGATGATTGCATTCACTGAAAACAGCTTACAAAATGTTCCCTCTCCGGGGGCTTTTACCTTCATGATCACAGCAACCACTGTGATCTTTGGAAAGCCCTAATCTGGGGACATCCATTCATGTCTGATGATTTCCACAAGTAGACCTTGGTAGGTCTTGGTAGGGCGGCTACCAAGCTGCCCCGTCTCCTTCCACAAAGCCCGCGGCTCCCTCATCACACTTTACGTATCTGATACCAAGCACAGGCTCCCTGCTGCAGGCCTCAAGCGGCTCCACCTCTGCTCAGAAGGGAACGAGCCTCTCCCATAGGCACAGTGTTCCAGGACCAGGCCAGGCCAGATAACCAACTTATTCATGAAGTTCATTTGCACCAAAGGGAAGCAATGTCTCCTTTTTCAAGCTTGCAAAATACTGTCTTCCTAGCAATCACACGCAGTAACTTTAGTGTAGTCTTACTTTTCATTAGTGTAAGGTTGAAAGTAGAGAATGTTTATACTAATCTTTGCTGTTGTCAGAGGCCCAGCACACTGCCAGGCACAAAACGCATCTGTTCAATTGTTGGTAAATGAATAGAAAAATCAATTAATCAATTAGTTAATGAACGTATGAATGGATCCCATTAGAACATAAAGGAATGTATTTGTACTGAGACACAAATGGAGCTAAGAATGAGGAGTGATGCTGGGTGTGGTGGGACACACCTGCACTCCCAGCGCTCCCAGGAGGCTGGGGCAGGAAGACCGCTGTGCACCAGCCTGAGCTACATAGTGAGTTCAAAGCCAGCCTGGACTACAGAGTGAGAGCCTGTCTCAAAATAAAAAGAACAAGGAGTGAATGTGCTTTTGAGAAGATCTTAATAAAATGATGCATCTCATGCGGTAGGACTCTGAAGTGGACGAGGTACTTTGACATAATGGCCCACTGTTGGTCTTCTTGCCAACTCTGTGGCACAGAGAAGGAAAAAGCAATACATATACTTTACAGAACTCAATGAAGGGCTGTGGAAGCCAAGGAGACAGATGCTGAAGGACACGCTCACAGATCAGAAGGAAGAGCCTGAACTTGACCCAATAGGAAACAGAAAGCCACTGAAAGCTGAAACAAATCACTCCTAAAATCTTGCTTTTATGGGATCTCTTCCAAAACTAAATGAAAGAATGGAAACCCTACCTACCCTAATTACGACTCCCAAGGTGTTCTACGTGCCTGTCCTTTCAGCCACAGCTCCTTCCTGTACTACACTAAAAGGTGCCCTCGGCCCTTTGTCTAGCACACTGAAATCTTTCTGTGTTACTGAAGTCTCCTGGCACAATACCTGCTCAATGCACTGTGGCAGGAGCAGCATCCTAAACTGATTCTTACGGTCCCCAGGAAGAATTTCTCATTTTAATATACCTAACAATAGTTAATTGAGTTTTACTTACTTGGAACTTTGGTTAGTTGTACTGAATCAAGTGAAAATGCAGGTTATAGAGGAAGACGTGCAACCCGAAAGCCCGTCTACAGAATTTTGGGCACGCTTCCAGCACACAGAGTACAGAGGTGGGAGGTGTGGGGAGCTCTGAGATGGCACGGAAGCCCCCGTCCACAAGCAGCCTCTAATCAGTCAAAAATAAAGAAATGCGTCCCCAGCCTCACCTGGTTACAGTGAGAGTCATGCTGTCCACGCAGCCCTTGATTTTGTTCTGAGCTTCCAAGTGCGTCATGTTGCTGGTGTTTTCTCCATCGATCGCTGTGATTATATCGCCAATACATAAATTAGCTGTGGCAGCTTTGCTTCCAGGAGTGACCTGGCAAAAAAAAAGGACAGAGAGCTAATTGTCATTTGTCCCAAGGAAACCATTCTGTGGCCATCAAGTTAACTATTCACTGATTTGTAGAAAAGCATTCTTTTTTTCTTTTTTCTTTTTTTTTGCAGAACGGGGGATTGAACTCAGGCCCTTGCATTCTACTGAGCCATCTCCCCAGCCCCATAGAAAAGCATTTAAAAAGGGAAAAAGGACTGAAGTAAAGACTTGGAATAACAATAATCCTTTACATTTACGCTACCCAAGAGTCCTCTTCTGTGTGTGATCTCACTGGATTCTTACAACAACCTTGTGAGAAAGGACAAATAGCAGCCCCATTGGAAAGACCAGGAAATTGGGGCTTAGGAAAGTTTAAGCCTTACCAGGGATCACCCAACCAGTACATCACTTCTTACTAGTCATTCAACTAGTCCATTACAAACTCCAGCCCTGAGCCATAACCAACGTTCTTCCTGCTGAACTTTGTTACTTCCTTAAAATAAGTCACCCATTACATTTTAAAAACCACATATACTTTCAGAGAACATTATGTAAAGTAAACCCTATACCTATAAAAATCTTTAAAAGTGTATTATATGCACAAAAGAAAACTGGAACATTGCCCACCAAATTGATCACTGTGATAAATTTCTGGGATGTGTTTAACCACGAGCTTGAACTATTTTTGTAATTTAAAGAAAAAAAGGCAAAAATTTTAAATATAGTAGGTTTAAACTATGGGTCTAGGGCCAGTGAGATAGCTCAGCAGACTAAAGCGCCTGTTTAGGAAATGCAGGGACCAAGGTTCAATCCCCCACATACCATGCCAGCCCCACCCCCAGGGCTGGCCGAGCTGGCCAGAGAGTCCAGGTGTAGGGGTGTACGCCTGTAATCCCACTGTGGGGGAAGCTGCAAACAGGAGGATCACTATGAGTCTGAGCTGCGTGGTGAGACCCTGCAACAATCAAATACATTAAAAAATAATAAAAATAAAATAAGGTATGGGTTTATACTGATTCACTTCTTTCCACCCCAGAAGTCAGCTGATCGGCATCCTTCCCATAGGGAGACAGCTTTCTACAAGCTAACGCCTGTAGACCAATGGTTCTAAATTCACAGACCACCAACGCTTGCAAGAAGCCAGGCCACCACACCAAGCCTGCAAATCCACCTGCCTGCTGAGTAGTGCGAGGGCAGGGAACACGCAGCGTGTCTCTGCCACAGACGGACAACTAATTTTCCAGTAAATACTGGTGCAGTTTTGAGGAACAAATACAAACTCATTTTGAAGTAGATTAACCTCAGAGAAAACATCTGCTGTTAGGTATTTTCTAAAGCAAGTTATACTAAAAGTGTTGCTATTATCACTCCAGGCTCAGCTCAGGACTTTCTGACACCAAAAACCTCTCTTGACTGGGAATCCATGTCCCGGGAGCAGTGTGGCACTAGCCCCCCGCCCCAGGCTCTCAATGCCCACAGGGCTGTGGCGTGCCCCTGGAGAAGTCGGGGTGGCTCCTGGGAGCCAGCGCTGAAAGATACAGTGAACACCTGTTCCCTCCACGAGGCTGAACACAGATCCGAGGTCCTCAAGGCACCAAAACAGAACAGAAGCCCCCATTTCGGATGTCGTTTTCAGCATTCTGTTTCCAGTCAGCCTCCACCCAGCTGCAAACGCTAACCCCTGGGGAACACTCGATGTGACCCCTGAGTCTTCTTTCACTCCCTGACCTGCACCCTGACCCCACAACATGAGGGCGGTAAGTCGATCCTGAAGCTCCCAGCTGCTCCAACACGCTATGACTTTATCAGGCAAAACTCTCCTGGAATGTGGCAGGATGTGGAAACCGAGACAGAGATCTTGACCTCCTCGCCTTCCTCCCCGGCTTTCCCATCATCTGTTTACCAGAGATCTGGCACGGAAAACGTAAGCCCCCAATTCAAGGTTCAGACCTTCTTCCCAGACAGCCAATGAGAGTGCAGACAGACAAGTGCAGGCCGCCCTTTCGTCAGTCCACACTGGAAGTCGGCTTCTGAGTCACCCAGGGCTGGCCGTGTAAACAAAGTGCTCTCGTTTTTGGATCCATCTTCCTGAGAAGGCTGATCTGGTGTGACTGCAAATGTATTCTGCTTTTGCTAAAGGGCAATACAGATTGATTTTTTTTTTAAACGCCCCTATCTGAGCATCACTTTATTTGAGACAGGTGAAGGTTATAGAGCGGCAAAGCTCCTGGGGTCAAGGGTACTGCCTGCTCAAACACATCTACTGTGCCAAGTCTAGCAGTGCTACAGGGCAGTCAATGAGCCGGCGAGACAGCTCAGCAAACTAAGCAGCTGCTTAGGCAAGCACAGGGACTGGGGTTCGATCCCCAGCACCACATGCCACGCCAGCAACTGAGTCTGGGTATGGTGGCGCAGGCCTGTAATCCCAGCGCTGGGGAGGCTGAAACAGGAGGATCACTATGAGTCCGAGCTGCATAGTGAGATGCTGTACCAAATACATACACACACACACACACACACACACACACACACACACACACATAGCAGTCATCTTAGGATAAAATCCAAAATCCTTAGCAAGGCCCTTGAGGCAGGGCTTTCCTCCTTAGTGTCATTACACCACCTCCACTCTACGCTCTAGCTCCAGGGTCCTCCCTCAGCTCTTTTCCACTCCCGCAACTTAGCTGATGAACTGCTCCGGTGGGAGGCACCCCTTGCAAGGCTCTCCTGAGAGCTTGCTCTGACCTCCAGCCTGGAGGAGGTCTCTATCACCCTGTCAGTGCACTCCGTTCTTCTTCGTGGCACCTGTCACATTCTTCAGTGAAGCTATACTGGTGCATCACCTTGTCTACTATAAGGCTAAAGTGTACAAGGGCAGGTCTGTGTGTCAAAGCAACCCTAGTCCCCAGTAAATTTTATCTAGTGAATGACTAAATCTAAAATAGCTAGCGTTGCGACAGATGCAGTCGGACTACGTCATTTTGCCCTTTAAAATGAGCATTCCAAAATAATCAGAAATATTTTCATTTCAAAATCAAATGATCAGGGCCAGCCAGCTGGCTGAGCACAGGCACAGCGACAGGAGTTAAATACCCGGCATGCGGACCCGGCTCCCTCGGGGTGTACTGAGAGGGTGAGTGAGACTGGGCATGGTGGCGCACGCCTGTAATC
The DNA here is from genome assembly GCA_002564285.1 of Tympanoctomys barrerae. Taxonomy (NCBI): domain Eukaryota; kingdom Metazoa; phylum Chordata; class Mammalia; order Rodentia; family Octodontidae; genus Tympanoctomys; species Tympanoctomys barrerae. The sequence continues at coordinate 8,922 of NDGN011456552.1, forward strand.
CCAGTGCTCAGGAGGCTCAAAACAGGAGAATCACTACGCGTCTGAGCTGTGTAGTGAGACCCTGTACTAAATATATAAAATAATCACCTCCCCTCATCTCATCATCTGCGAACATATTCATTGTAAAATGAAAATAAAGAGACTAGGCAAGGATGGGGTAGTTCAAAAGATAAAATACAAATTTCTTCTTACTTTTTTATATGCAATTATTGCTGTCTCAACTTCCCAGTATTTGGTCCAAACTGTTTCACAGGAGTGGCATTTTTGCTCAGAACATTCCTTCCCAACAGGCCCTGGGCAAGCTAGAACCAGTTTGACAAGTCCCAAGCCTGAGTAATCAAGACTTAGCCATCCCATCTGTCCTTAGTCTGATTTCTTTCATTCTCTCTCTCTTTCTTTCATCTTTCTTTCCCCTTCCTTCTTTCCTTCTTCTCTTTTCATTTTTAAGTCAAATTAACATGAAGCCAAAAGAAATCTTGGAAAATTACATGACAGCATCATCAAATGGCACACACATGTAATTACTCACAAACAGATTAAGTGCACATGCTTTTATGAGCCATATCTTTTGGGGGGAAAATGTATTTATGTAAACAAATGACAAACTCTGCATTTTGCCAAGCTTTCTCACGCACCATCCTCTACTGAGATAATGCTGAGTGCTCCCGCAATAGACAACTTGACAAGTAAGAGAAAAAGACACGGAACGGTGGGTTCAGGGTCACAGGTAAACCCCGAATCCATTCAGCTGTGGTGGAGTCAGGGTCACAGGTAAAAGGCTTGGACCTGAATCTGAACTACATCTCATTTCAAATTCCATCCTTTTCTGCTTTAGCCAACACCAAAACAGACTCTGAACCAACAGTCAGAGCCAAAGAAAAGTCCAATGGTCTTCTACACAGGACTGGAGTGTCACAGCCCGTGGCTGACAGGGTGCTGTCCCGACACAGGACAAGGCCCCCACGGTTCTGGACTGCACCGTGTCCTTTATAAAATACGCAGATCACGACCCGTTACCGAAATGGACTGAGGGAGACAAGGCCTGTGCCTCAGTACTGAAGAGTTCCTCTCTGGAAAGGGACCAGAAACACATAGTGGAGAGCAGAGAACCTCTTTAACAAACGGTGCTGGGAAAAGAGGACATCCACAAGCCAAAGACTGAGTCTACACGCAGGTGCTTCACAGTAGGTCCAAGATCTAACTGTCATCACAGAAGCAATCTGCTGGACGCTTTACCAACTAGTAAAGCCCTTAGAGACACAGGCAGAGGAAAGGACACTGAACAGAATCCCAAAGGCACAAGCAATAATACCAACAAACAGAAGCATAGCAAATTAAAAAGCGCAGCAAAGGAAAGAACCAGCAGAGTGAAAAGACAACCTACAGAAAGGGGAAAAAATTACCAGCTGTGTATACCTCAGAGAACTGACATCTAGTCTACATAAAGAATTCAAAATCTTAAGTCTCTCCAAAATAAAAGACCCGATCAAAAAATGAGCAACCAAAATGAACAGACATTTCGCAGAAGCGCAAGTACAAACGGCCGATGAATACCACATGAAGCAGTGTCCAGCACTGCGGGCCATTTGGGCAGTGCAAAGTGCAACAACGCTGAGTTGTCATCTCAGTCCAGAAAGAACGACGATCATCAATAAGTCAAACAGTGACAAATGTCAGCGAGGTGGCAAGAGCACACACGTGTCTGTCTTCCACACAGGTGGTGGGAATACAGACTACTATAACCACAACAGGATCTGTATGATTATTCAAAAACCTAAAAACAGAAATTCCTTCTGGCCCAGATATTCACCTTTGGGTGTCTTCTGCAGGAGCTAACGTTTTCATGTGACAGTAACCCTCGCACACCCACATTTCTAGCCACACAGTTTACAACAGCTGAGTCCTGGAAACAGCCTACATGCCCATCCACAGATGAGCCCGAGAAAATGGAATATTCATATACAGTGAAACGCTACTGTACTAAGTAACATAAACCAGACACACACACTTATTGCTGATGTCTCTCATATGAGGAGCCCAACGTACAAAGAGCAAAGTAAGAGAGAGGTAAGAGGAAGTAGGGAGATCTTCAAAGGGAAAGAAGGGGAACAGGAGATGGAGCGGGGAAGAGAGATTTTTTTTTTTTATCTCCATTGCTGTTCTCCAGGTTTATTCAATAGGGAAAGGGGATTTTTTAAAAAAGAAACAGCTTCTGAAAATGGGAAACAGAACAAAAGCTGGAGGGAACAAGGAAGGGTGGGAGGGGAAGGGAACAGAGA
>NDGN011456556.1:0-28642 GCA_002564285.1 Tympanoctomys barrerae
TGCGGGTTCTCCGACTGCACTGAGAGGTGGAGAGGAGGCCCTGCAGGCAGGCACCTTCGGAAGGCAAGACTTGCTCTGCCGCTAAAGGAAATCAGGAGCGACAGGTTAGCAAAGAGGAGCTCTCAACGTCAAGGAAAGACAGCTTGACTAAATGAGGGAGTGCTGGTTACCTGAATGCGCGTTGATCGGTTTTGAAAAGCGAGTTGCAGTGGGCCGCGGGACCCAGGCATTTCTGCACCCACAGTGGCCGAGCTGCCTGCAGTGGGCTGACTTCTCTGGTCCAGACAGACCCGCTGCCATGAGGTCAGAGCTGTGGAGACCTCTCAGAGTCCCGGATTCTCCTGAGAGACGGCTTTGCTGGAGAACCTAAGGCTTTGGGGTGCATTTCAGAGCCTAGAGACACCGCTGCCTCGGAGATTCAATCAGACGTCCTCCCAGGAGGGACTGAGAACACGCAGCAGCTGGACTTGGGTTTCGTACAATTTATAACTATAGTTCTCAATTTTAAGAAAAAGAATGCAAATTGTAAAGCCATGTCTCTCTCTAGCCGCCCCCCGCCCCCGCATTCTTTCTTGCTGTTCCTCTCTCAACCAACCTACAGGATCTGGGAACCAGAGGGTCTTTGGTCACAGTTTAAGTGCGACTTAATGTTTACAGGCTTCTTCATTAAAGGGAACCGATGCAAAATGTACATGTTTAATCTTAACTACTTACAAAAATTACACACGCAAAATGATGGCTACATTTCCATCGAACTAAAACTCCACGGATGACCAAAGTAGTAAAGAGAAACTGCTATACACGGACTGGGTTGAAAGGTCCTCGCTGTGTTTTCCTTCTCCCACAGTTTTGCCCCGTGTGAGCAGGGCCAGGTCGCTCCACGCGCAGAGGCGTCCGTCGTGCGTTGGTGGCGCGGGGGTAGCGCCAGGGCCACAGCGGCTGAGCGGAGGCCGGCAGACGCAGGCCACAGCGCCCCCTCGCCGTGCGCCGTGCACTCGGGCGCGCGTCGCCTCTGCCTGGAGCGCGACCTGCGAGCCCCGGAAGCTCGAGGCGGCCTCTGCGAGCGCCTGGGCCTGCGCTGCCAGCTGCGTTCTCGGGAAGTCCTAGCACCCATGTCCGCTCCGCTAGCGCCGCTACGCGCCTGGCCTCGCCGGAAAACCCAGCTCTCGGTAACGTGCACGTCCGTGACCTGTTCTAAGACTCGGCCACTGCAGGAACAAGAGAAAAAAACATGACCGTGTTAACTTTGTTTTCTAAATTGTAGTGCACACGTGGGAGCAGGGGGAGGATGCGCAGCAAACCTGAAAAGACTCGGTGTCTGGGCAGTTGTTGCGAGAGCTCGCGCTCCCAGGCAGTTACTGTTTCCCAGCGTGCCCGACCAGTTCTTTCATTACGGCCAGGAGGCCGACGCAGCAGCAGCCCTGGAGCCCAGGACCTCACCTGCCTTAACCCTCCTCCCAACCCTCAGGCGCGACAGCCATCTTGCTGCGACCAGGGGACGGCCCCGCACGGATCCCTCTGCTCCCCGCACGACCCCAGTTCTCGGGGGACCGGGACAGCCACCCGCGCACGCAGCGACAGAGAGGTACACAGCACTCAGCTTCCTGTCTGCAGTATGCTTTTCTTTTTTCCCCTCATTTTTTGAAATGCTTAAGACCAAGCCAACTTTAACTTCAGCAAAGGAAAAGTGATTTTTCAAACATCAAGGAGCTACCATGCGAAACGGAGTTTATATATCCCGATAACACCGAGGAGTAAGTGTTAATGTTCCTGCGTAGGCATTTTAATTTGCTACAGTCACTACCAATAAAAACGGCATGTAGTACGATTCGACTGTTTAATAGCGCAAGGTAGACGGTTTTTATTAGGAACAGGCAGCAGTATGGAAAATTTAGATTTCAGCGGAGGAGTGTAATTGCTGGGGGAAAAAACACACGCTGAAGGGAAGAGGCCTCGTCCCCATCGGCAGAACCGAGGAGGGCAGGGCGAGCAGACTTCGGAGGAGAGCCCCCAGCCACGCGGCGCTTGTCGGGTTATATCCTTAATTGATGTCAAAATCGACCGAACCTGGGCTTAAGCTGCAGAGCCACACTGGAACCCCTTTGCCTAAATGGCAGGGTAGGTAGGGAGGGTGAGAGGAGAGGAGAGGAGAGGAGAGGGAGAAATCTCTATGCTAATGGAACCACCGCAGGAAACCTTTAAAAATGGAGGCCAAGCATCCCAGCTGACAAAAATTAGTGCCTTAAAAAACAAAAAAATTTCGAGCCTGGGTGACTGGAAGCCAACTGGTTGGCTCACCACGTGATCCGGGGCCATTCGCTCTCACGGGTGTGCAACTCCTCTCCTCTCGGGTCCCTTCCTCGAGGGCCTCCGGAGATCTGCCGGTGGGCTCCACCTGGCTGTAGATGGGGTGTGTGTCTCCGCCTGGTCTCTACCCTCTGCCCCCTCCTGGTGCAGTAGTAATTGATTGAAGACGTCGTCCCTAGAATGAATTAGGATACCTCAAGTGGGACCCCAGTAACCGAGTGCAGGCCACTGGGCCTCCTAGCCCTGTGTGTGGGGCAACTCTAGATGAAGAAGTGATGGGGTGGGTGCAGTGTGTAGGGAGGGTAGGGAGCAGGAGGCTGGGGCTGGGGGTTGGGGAGGATTTGCGGGGTGGGGGAAACACCTACCAGGAGTGACTTGCCACTGGTTCACCAAAGCCAAGGGAGGAAGATCCTGGTCAAGTTCCACGCTGCAGTTTGCCACTGCTGGTTCCCTGGATGCAGGAACAGGAAAATGCAGCTAGATAGGCAGCCCAAGCCTTGTGCTCCTGCACCACGGCTGCACCCCACTCAGAGGCCTGGGAGGCGCACAGTTACTGGAGACCACCCTGCCCACCAGCTGCTGCAGGCCAGGGCTTCACTCCAGCCCGCAGAGCCCCTGTCCGCCACCTCTGAGGTGGCTCCCCAGGAGACACCTGTTGGGTGGGCTCCCCAGCAAGAGCCAACACACACCTGTCCTGCTCAGCGCTCCCCAAGTGCTCCCACTGCTGACCCTACCGGACCTGTTGGCCAGACACCCTCTCCTGCCATTCCTGGGTGAAGGAGGTGTGAAGGAGTGAGATAGGGTGGAAGGCTGGGGTCCCAAAGGCCACCAACATACTACCCTGGACCCCCAGAGGCACCTCCCCAGCCAACTGCAGGTTACCTCGGCCACCTGTGGTGCGACTGCGCAGGCCACCAGTCTGCTATCCTCTCGTCCCTTCCAGAGCTGGCAGCGAAGAGGTTCATGCCAAAGGAAGTTCCTCGAGTAACAGTGTTACCTCCAGTCCGAAGGAGGCATGAACTTATTAAAACCAAATAAAACCTTTCGGGAATGGCGTTTTACCGGGCGAAGCCCTAGCAGCGAGCTTCTGTAGAGTCCTAGCACCAGGGCCTGTCAACCCTCTGCAACTTGGGGCCGAAGCCTCGCCACCAGGCCCGGCCTACAGCCGCAAAGTGAGGCGCCCCGGATCCGGGTGGAAGCTTGATAGAGCGCGAGGGGCAGATCAGACCTGCGAGGCCACGCGGGGAGGCAGCGACGCCCGCGGAAAGGGAAGGGAGAGCCACTCACGTCACAGCATGGAGGGCCCGGGTCGCGCTTGTCCCCGTCTGGTCCTCCCTCCTAGACACAGGGATCTGGTCGATGCGGGACGCCGAGGAGTGAGCTCGGGGCTCCTTGTTACGGACTCGGCCGGACCAGACCGCGGCGGCCTCGGAGTCGCCAGCGCTGAGCTAGGGGGACGGGGTGGTCGCCGATGGGCCGGAGGAGGGGACAGAGGTGGCCAGGGGGGGCGGCTTGTAGCACGTACGAGTGGGAGGGGTGCGTGCCCAGGCGCACAGCTCTGCCAGACCCAGCTATAGGGCCAGGGCCGGGGCCGGGGCCCGGGCCGGGGAGCGCGCGCGGGCGGCTGTGCCACAAAAGCCTGCGCGTCCCTCCCTGTGCCCGCCCCTCTCCCCGCCACTCCTCCCCGCGCGCCTTGCTGCCCCTCCCCCGGCCGTGGCCGGCGGCGGTAGCGGGCGGAGCAGGGGAGGGGCGGGCACCCGAATATGCAGATGAGCGCGTGACGGACAGCTCCGCGTTCCAATGTCCCTCGGAAACTCGAGCGCTCGTTCCTCAACTCCTCACTCCCGACTCCATACTCCCCCAAACCCCGACCGCCGGCCTGGCGCGCGGCTGCGCCCACCGGCTCCGCGCTGCCGCCGCTGTCGCTGCCACCCCACCGATCCCCAGCCCGCAGCCGCCCAGGCGATTGCCCGAGCTAGCCAGCTCCGGCCCGCAGCCCGGGTGCCCACCGCCGCGCCGCGCCCCGGCCGGGGGTGGATGGAGGGCGCCGCGCGCGCTGCCGGCTGCTCGGCGTGACGCGGGCCCTGCGCCCCGCGCCCACCATGTCCTACCCGCAGGGCTACCTGTACCAAGCGCCCGGGTCGCTGGCGCTCTACTCGTGCCCCGCGTACGGCGCGTCCGCGCTGGCGGCGCCGCGAAGCGAGGAGCTGGCGCGCTCGGCGTCTGGCTCGGCTTTCAGCCCGTACCCGGGCTCCGCGGCCTTCACGGCACAGGCGGCCACCGGCTTCGGAAGCCCGCTACAGTATTCGGCCGACGCTGCCGCCGCTGCCGCCGGCTTCCCGTCCTACATGGTAATCTCGCGGGGGGACGCGGAGGATGCGGTTCCTGGGCTCGGGCTGCGCATCGGGGCACACGGGTGGGCTGAGGTTCGGCGGGAGGGGGGCCGAGAGAGGAGATCCGATTATCGGCTCCAGAGTCTGAACAGGCTTGCGGTGGAAGATAGCGAGGCCGGCAAGCTTCGCTTGGTCGGGAGAATTTTCCTAAGTGCCTGGAGACCGCGTTCCTCCCGGCCGAAGTCTGTCCCTGGCTGTCCCAGGCTCCCTTGAAGCTGGACGGGGGTCTGGGCGAGCCAGTAGCCTACGTTGGCCTGGGGTGCTAGAGTGGGCGCGGGACTTCCGGGAGGCTCCCGGGCAGCTCCTGTCCCGCGGCACGGCCGCGGGCAGGAGGAGGGAGCAGAGCCCGGGCTGTGGCTCCGAGGCCATTCCGGAGGCGCCCTGGGTTCGGCCTCCATCAGTCTCCCAGACCGAGCTTCGAGAAAGGTTTTGGCGGACGCGGGTCCCGCGAACGCCGCGGCACTTCCTAGTGAGCCGGGAGTGGCGCCTGCTCTGGCGACCCGACCGGCTCGCGCGCCTCGAGGAGACTCAGCCGGGCCTGGGCGGGCGGTGGCCCCGCACTTTCCCTGCATTTGGGGGCTGTCTCTACTGCCTCCCTCAGTGGAATTCCTGGGTAGCTGCGGAGTGGCGGGGGCTTTAGAGAAGACTGCAAATGTCTTGAATTTAAACGCTAAGGCATGAATTAAAATGCTAATTACCGCATATTTGAAGAATTCGAAACGGTGACTGGCTTCTGAGTTGCAAATTGGATTTACGGAGCTTTAGAGCGGTGAATAGCGGAGTAGGGGCTCTGGGGTGTTTTTTAAAACCATATAAGGGCGGGTAGGGGGTGGGGGTGCAGCACTGCAAGCTTCCGGGGAAATTTAGACATCACGAAAGTACCTGGAGGCCAGAGCGCGGCGCGTTTGTTTGTGTACATTGAGCGGAAGGCTCCCAACATTTAGGGGAAGATGTATGGTTTTAGAAAGGTGAAATAGGACGCACTTTCGGGAATAAAACTGCAGTGCTTTTTGTGACCAACACCTGGCCTTAAATCACCCGCTGCTTTCTTGCTCTTTGCTAAGGGCTACGCAGTCCGAGCGCGGGAGACCCAGGGCCGCGGGGGGGGGGGGCATCACCTTTGGGGTGCAGCCCGCTGTCCCTGTGCACCCACTCACGCGCTGCTGTCGGTTGCAGGGCGCGCCCTACGACGCGCACACGACCGGGATGACCGGCGCTATCAGCTACCACCCTTATGGAAGCGCGGCCTACCCATATCAGCTCAATGACCCGGCGTACCGTAAGAACGCCACGCGTGACGCCACGGCCACGCTGAAGGCCTGGCTGCAGGAGCACCGCAAGAACCCCTACCCCACCAAGGGCGAGAAGATCATGCTGGCCATCATCACCAAGATGACCCTCACGCAGGTCTCCACCTGGTTTGCCAACGCGCGCCGGCGCCTCAAAAAAGAGAACAAGATGACATGGGCCCCGAGGAACAAAAGCGAGGACGAGGACGAGGAAGACGGCGACGCGGCGCGGAGCAAGGACGAGAGTCCAGACAAGGCACAAGAGGGCACGGAGACCTCCGCGGAGGACGAAGGTGAGTGGGGATGCGGCTAGAATAGGGGAGCTTCTCCCCAGGCGGGGAAGGGGGGACGTGTCCATTGTGACACTCAGGATCCGCTTGGAGACTGGGTCACTCAGCGCTGATCGGGCCGCTGGAATTGGCCTAGGAGTCCGAGGTTCCTGGGGAGGCTAGGCTGCCCTATGTGCGTGGTTGGGTTTGGGGCAAAGGGAGGCCTTGGAACTCTGTTACCACTGACAAGCCTGCCCATCCCCGCCCTCAGGGATCAGCCTGCACGTGGATTCGCTCACGGATCACTCCTGCTCTGCCGAGTCAGACGGAGAGAAGCTGTCTTGCCGCGCCGGAGATCCTCTGTGTGAGTCGGGCTCAGAGTGCAAGGACAAGTACGACGACCTGGAGGACGACGAAGACGATGAGGAGGACGAATGTGAGCGGGACCTGGCACCACCCAAGCCCGTGACCTCCTCTCCACTCACCGGTGTGGAGGCGCCGCTGCTGAGCCCGGCTCCCGAGGCCGTGCCCCGCAAGACACCCCTGGGCAGCCGGACGTCGCCGGGCGCGCCGCCGCCCGCCAGCAAGCCCAAGCTGTGGTCGCTGGCCGAGATTGCCACGTCGGACCTCAAGCAGCCGAGCCTGGGTCCGGGCTGTGCGACCCCGGGGCTGCCTGCCGCTGCTGCACCCACCTCGACCGGGGCCACTCCAGGCGGCTCGCCCTATCCGGCCTCGCCACTGCTGGGCCGCCACCTCTACTACACGGCGCCCTTCTATAGCAACTACACAAACTACGGGAACTTGAATGCGGCGCTGCAGGGCCAGGGCCTCCTGCGCTACAACGCGGCCGCGGCGGCCCCCAGCGAGACGCTGCACGCTGTGCCCAAGCCAGCAAGTGACGCCGGAAAGGCAGGCGCGCACCCGCTGGAGCCGCACTACCGAGCCCCGGGCGGCGGCTACGAACCCAAGAAAGGTAGGCTGCCCAGCCATGAGGCATTGCAGGGAGAGACCGTAGGGTTAGAGAAGGAGGAGGGCTGGGCTGGGAACCTGTGGTGAGTCTGGAGGAGCCACCACTGGACTTAGAATTAGGCAGGCGCAAGCTGGGGTAGAAGAGCTGAGAGTGAAGTGGGAGAGGGCGGAGCCTGCCTTTTAGATCTACCCTATTATTATTTACTCTTTATTTAATTGATGATTAATATTATCATCATAACTGTTTGGGTTTTGGCAAACAAGTATTGCCACACAATGCCAATTACAGCCCTGCTCTCTGCCGATAAGAGTTCAAGCCTCCTCCAGTGGCCCTCTGTGTGTTTGGTGAGGTAGGGGTCACAGCCAGAATCCCCCTCCGCCTTTGCTTAGAAGGAAAGGAAACGTTCTCATTACTGGTAGAGGCCTGATTGGTTTCCGTCCCTTGTCTCTTAACTGTGTTAGTTCTGTAGTGCATAATTCAAGCTACTTGAGAGAGGAGTTCAGGGGGGGTGTAAGGAAGTGGAGGGAACAGAGGCAGTGTCCATCTCAGACAGCCCAGTTCACCTGGGGCTCTGCTGCCGGTGCAGGTAGCTCTGGTGTCTGGCTGTTGGCCGCCAGCAGTTTCGGGCCCGGTTCTCACTCCCTGCCCCCTCCCCCGACAGATGCCAGCGAGGGCTGCACGGTGGTTGGCGCAGGCGTCCAGCCCTACCTATAGAAGGCCCAGCTCGGCAGCGCAAGTAAGTGGGCACCAAGTGCTGCTCCGACGAGGAGTCCCCTTCAGTTATCAGCTCGCTGAGAGTGTTGTGCAGCAAGGCTCCTGGGGTCTTTTCCTTTTTAAGGAGGAAGTATCTGTTTTAGAGATTCCCTCTTTGCTCAAATTCTGGTTTGAAAAATCACCCTAATTGGAATATATATTGCAACATGCTATTGTTTTGTCTTTGAAAAAAATAGATGATTTGAATCTGGGCATTTTTGTGTCCTGTGGAACAGCTTTTCACTGCTAAACACCTAGCAGATATCTGCTTTGATGAGGGAACAAGCACACAAACTCAGTTCAGAGCCCTTGTGTAGATGTTCCGCTGGGGAAGAGGTGGAGACACAAAGCAGTGGCTTCTAGCAGGCCGCTTTCAGCCTGCATACAGATGGCCTAGACAGGACCCTGAATTTCTCCAGGCGCACGCAAAGCCCTTTAAAATGCCTGCCTCTACAGCCAGGCAAAATTACTAATCCTGGATCTTGACAAGGGGAAAGAGAAGTAGAACCATTGTCCGTGTGGGGCTGAAGGATTTGGGATGATTTAATTTTTTCCTTGGTCCACAGGTAGGTGTCACAATTGCTTTGGAAAAAAAAGTCAGCAGGCCATGCTCTCTCTTCCCAAGCTCATAAATACACAGATACAAAAACCAGATCTCTAAATCCGGACCGTATCTTGTGCCACTGTAAAAGTGAAGGACCCACACAGCACGGTCAGCCACAGACCTAAGGACTGCCACGCACTGTTGTGGACATATGTGAACTTCTCGGCATAGTATAGCTTCCCCCATGTATGTGTGAATTTTGAAAACAATCTGTTTTTTCTCAGGATATCTTGAATTGATCACTTCATTGCCACGGTATATATTCTATAGGTGTGATAGGATTTACTGTAAAATTTATTTGTAAAAGATGTACACAGTAGAAATAAAACGTGATTGAAGAACTTGAGTACTTCACAAGTGAAAACAAATTTGATATTTATTTTTATAATGATATAAAGCTTCTAGTAATTTATGCAAGTTGTATTGCAATGGAATCTAAACTTTTTGTAAATAAATTCTGCTTGGTTTTTATTTGAACATTGCCGGTTATACAATCTTTGTTGGTTGTTTAACATGAATTCTTTACTAATTTATATCTTAAATTGTAAATAAAAACAGACTAGTCTACAATAATATGGTGTTTGGGGCTCGTTTTTCCAGAAGAGAGATTGGAGTCTGGAGCCCTAAGGCTGGGACCCTGTAGGCGAGCTCAGCTCATCTTTTTAATGAAAAGCTGTGTGAAACAAACTCTTCTTTCTTGCTCTGCTTATAAAGAAAAAAAAAAAAAAACAGGCAAAAGGGAGAGATCTACACAATAAGGAGATACATGTGGTTCTAGATTATTTATATAAAAATGTATTACAAAAATTTTTGTTTTCTGAATATGCAAAGTCCTTGCTAGTGTAAATTTTTAAAACTTGGAAAATAAAATGATTTGACGCGCTTGTGCATTTTATATTTATTTGTGATGCTGGTTTTGGGACATCCGCAGCAAACTAAGCTAGAGAAATACCATGCTATTGGTAAAGGAGAGTCCCATCCCTAGGAGAAATTACTGGTGCAAAGAATCGAGGGGTTTCTTTTTTATTTTTAGCCAGAATTATCAAAATTAACATAGATTATTCAGATGCTTTGAAGTCCCCTTGACTCCTTTCACACCCCTCCCTTGAACCCCAGGGGGCAAGAGGGGGTGGTTTTCTTCCAAAGATACTTACCCCAATGGCCCCCCAAGAAAAGTTTAAACAGCCTTCGATTGTTGCGTCTTTATTGTCCTTAACTCACATCCTAATTATAGAACAGGTCTAAAATTTGCAGTCGAGGAATGCACCCTCTTTGGTTGGAATCATAAAAGCAGCAACCCTGCCACCTTAATTTTCAGCAAAATTATGTGGCTATCCATATAATTTTGGAAAAGAAATGAACAATCATTTATTTCCTCTCCGAAGATAAATTGAGTGAATATAACTTACGGTTATAAAACAAGAATAATGGCTTCTTAGATTGCCCTTTAATCAATCATACACTTATTTTTCAAGAGGTTCACCTATTTTATGCTGTGATTAATAATCGTGCAGGATGAGAGCGTTATTGGATCCCAGCGGGGGAGGTCTCCGGTGCTTTTAGCTGCTTTGGAATGGTCAGTTGGGGTTCATTATGGGCTGAGATTGAACGATTTATAAAATCTTGTCTAAACATCTGCCAGCTCCGATAGGCCGATGTGTCTGAGGATGGGAAATTGCTGGACTGGTTGATATTGACAAACGGATCTCTCTCCAGTGGCTTTTTGTGCCATAGAAATTAGTGGCCTCTTGCTGAGGTCTTGTTAGAAAGGGTATTTGAAAGTAATCTTAGGTACTTGAGCAAAGCCCGGGGACTGTTAGCTGGATGCCAGCGGGGAGGGCCGGCGGTGCTGGCCCTGCCTGGAGAGCACAGAGAGATGAAGGGAAGGTTTCCGATTTCCAGTCCTTCTTATGCATTCTCTTGGCTCTAAATACGTAGGCATTTGGAGGTCAGACATAACGTAAACCTCTAGGGTGCAGAGCTTTCTTCTCTCTCCTTTTTTCTTTTCTTCCCTCTGCCTCCCCCAGTAATGGAAATGGCAGTGCTGGACTGAGCTCTCTGTTGGCAGCAGGGAGGCTTTTTCCCATGGACCCTGGCCACCCTGCCTAGTGCATCTGGCAGCCAACAAATAGGAGGATCTGGGGAGGAAGACAGAGCTCTGAGTGCATTTTCTGGTTTTGGTTTCAGACACAAAACCTTCTTTGAATTTCCATGAAGATCATCATTTCCCCCTCCAGAAAGTTTTACATTTCGATATCAAAGGATCAGGGATCGAGTAGTTTATTAATATTAGCTATATTTCTTGAAGCTACAGGGAATGAAATGCACGTAGTAGCACTATCTCTTTAATGTTATAATGAAGTATGGTTATTTGGAGGGCTTCCGAGGAAAGAGTGAAAGTTGACTCTATTGAACAAAGCCAGCGCTAGAAAACCAGCTCTAGTGAAACTGTAGCACGGAGGGCAAGGCATCTCTGAAAGGAACAGAGGCATGGAAGGGAGAACCCCAAGCCCAAGCTCATCTTCCTGCAGATGTTTAGAAATTGAAGCCTGGGCAGCAGCTGCTTCCCCTGGAACTGGGCGATTGCTTTACCTGTACTGGAGATCCCGGCACCCTTCATAGCAGTCAAGTTCCCGCTGGGTGCACCTTTCTCTTGGTGACCATCCAAAGCAGCCAGATATCTGCTGAAGCTAGAGAAGCCACTTTGGTGTTTATATGCCCCACAAATGCTTGAAGATTTCCCTAAGTTACCTACCTGCCTCCTGACCTGGCTTTCTTCCTGGAGAACTTGATTTTTAGCTATTCACTAGGAACATGAAACCTTCAGGTGTGTAGGAGGATTTTTTCAAAAGCATAGCAGAGTGATTCAGGAGTTCTCCTGGTAGGCTGTTGGGAGCAGAGCAGAGGAGAAGGCCACAGAGACAGACACCCCTTGCTGGGGAAGGAAGCTGAAGCCTGAGGTTTACTTTTGCTTTAAAAACTTGTTTATCAAACATGAGTACGGCCAAGACACTTCTCAGAAGCTGCTGACTGGGTTGGGAAGAACAGAGCCCAGAGGCGAGGTACCAGGGGTGTGGAGGTTGTGGCCTTGCTGTGGGGACAGGCCCAGGCGGCTCCCGGGCCCTTTGCCCAAGCTCAGGCCTCAACAGCCCCTCTGCCCTTTGTAGCCTGCAGCTTCATTAGAGCTGATTTATCGGATCCGCGGCTTGGTCTCTGGTGGGCCCCAGGGGTCGGGTGCTGTAGGGAGCACCGGGGGGCGCTGGCGCCCCACGCCATCAAATGTCAACATTTGTTCCCAATAAAAGAGTTATTGTTTCTGCAAAGCTGCCGAGCAACTGACTTTGAAACTTGAAAAGAACTTAATCTACTTTTGTCTTGGGGAGGCAGGGAGCTGGGGAAGGGTGGCAAGGGGCACCCTGGAATCTGGCCTCGTAGACCCCTACCCCTCCAGCCACCGCATGCTCCCTGGGGAGGTAGAGACCATTCTGAGTGGCCCGGGGCTCCAGCTCTTCAGTGCTGTTGTAGATCAGTTATCTACAGACTGGAGGTTCCAGCCCAGCCCTTTGGGTCAAGTCCAATTACATTTAAATATTTATTCAAGAGACTCAGAGTAAAGTATACCCTTTCTTCTTTAAGGTTATAGAATAAATATATACTAAATGACCAACGTTGGAACACAGGCATCAGTTTGGAAAAAAATATTTTTAAATCAATTTATGCTCCAGTTAGGGGCAATCCTTTTTTAAATTTATATAACGTAGGAATTATTTCAAAGTTTCTTCCAAATAACAAGACACAATTATTATCACCATATACTTTCTTTTTTAGAATAAAGACAATGCCAAGGGAAACGTTTAGTTAAATTCCAAATTAAAGATATAGGGGAGATGCATGTTTTTAAACCACTTTTACAGAAACAGCATTTAAAACGTTTTTCAAATGCGTTCAACAGAGCCAAGATCTTGGGAAGCGCAGGAATGTCTGTGATACATGGATATCTCGATTACCATGATTTGAATTTCTACAAATCACAAGGGGAAGATATCCCTTTGATGTATTTTCAAACCTTTATGCAAGTGACAAATCCCTATGGATATTTTAAAGGCTTATTTTAAGGAGAAGTAATCTATGACAATATAATTTTCCAGCTGCAGAAAATGACTTTCTATTGGTCAGAGCGAACCGCCCTTGCCCTGCCCCCTCCTCTGTCAGGGCCCGGGGTGCAGGGCACCCATAAACACTCTGACCTCAGCTCCAGGGAGGCAGGAGAGACTGCAATAGTAACCCAAGTCTTGGGGTTCAGAACCCTGTCTCAGCAGGGACCCGAGTCCTCTATTCTGCCCTCTACAGTGAGGGAGGGAGGACAGAATACTCTTCTTCCTAAGAAAGGTGGAAGCGAGCGCCTGGAGGACTCCACCTGCAACCTTCGAGAGAGTCAGGAAACGCTCTCGGCTCCTGCACTCCCAGGTAAAAGGAAAGAGGAAGAATTTGGAGTTTGCTTAACTCTGTCCCCAAGACCACAGGAAACATCTTCCTAAAAGCGGCCGAGTGTTCTGTGGTTCTACCGGAGGCTCAAAACGGGTTCGCTTAGTATCGCTAAAGAATCCATTGTGAGGTTTGGGACCCCTCCACACACCTCTCTTCACAGGAAATGGCCAGAGGGGAGAGACGAACAATACAGTGGAAGTCCGCATTTTCCTGGGGAGATAAATTGACAACTTATTGTGTGTAGCTCCTGATCAATTATTAATCGTTAGTGTCAACAACAGGGTTATAATTACCTTCGGTTATTTTAAGAAATATTTGCTTTTTCATTCCTCTGATATGGTAATTAGTTAAAGCTCTTGAGTAATGAATTCCTAGAAGAACTCCGACTCCCTCCCCTCCCTTTTGGTGACCTTTAAGGGGAAATGCTCCCACTCACCCATTCTCAGAAGTGTCCCCTGCCTCTTCTACCAGCGGGCACTTTTGAATTTTATGTTATAAATAACGATTTCATGGCAGAGGGGGAAAATAACAAACGAATCGAGCGCTGATGGAATTAATAAGGCTGATCAAAGTTAGCGGCCGAGCCCGCCTGCCTGCCTGCGCGCCCGCCCAGGCCGGAGGTGACGGAGAGGGGCAGGCCGCGGTGTCCCGTGCAGCGCAGGCGGTATGGGCTGCAGCGCAGCTGGAACTCAGGTCTTTCTGTCTGCAGCGATGCGGAAGCTGCGCCGGCGGCCTGAGCGGTGCCTTCGCTTGGCGCGGGTGTGGGCCTTGCGGGTCCCTGGGGTGCCGTGGATCCCGTGGGTGTCGTGGGTCCCACGCCCGCGCCTCACCTCGAGCCTCCGCGAGGGTGAGGCTGAGGCCGGAAAGGCGGAGCCCTGTCTCCAGGTCGAAATGACCGCCTCTGCTCCTGGGGACCCCGCGCAAGTGCCTCCTCGGGCTGCTGGGTCCTCGCGTTTAGACGTGGGCTCTGCAAGGCACTGGTTCGGCACAGCAACGACCCTTGCTGCTCCTGGTTCTGGACAGCTCGCGCATCCTGACCGTGACCCGGAGGCCCCGAAAGCGGCGCCGAGCGGCTTGAGGCGCAGCCCGGGTGCGTGCAGGTTCGGGAGGCGCTGGACTAGGCGATCCCGGGGGCGCAGGGCACAGGCCCCTGCTCGGCCCACGTCCTCGAGGGAGAACAGGCTCCTGAAAGAGCCTCGGCCAGCAACCCCCGGGACTTCCCGGAGGCCCCCAGACGCTGGAGTCCCTGTCCCTGGTTGGACTGGGACTACCACCGCGAGCGCTTTCCCTGTTCTGCTAGTGGCTGTGTCCCATCGGCAAGGGACACCTTGAACCGCTTCCTCCTGGGCCCAACGGCTTATGGGGATAGAGCGCCCTCAGGCCGTCCCTGGATCGGCCATCTAGTGTCCTGGCCACCTGCGCCACCGCTTCCAGCCAGGGTCAACAGCGGAACGTTTCCTCCCGGCTGTCCTAGTTTACAGACGAAGTCCCTGTGTGCCTGAGTATACCTGGAGACTGCCTGGAGGCAGTAGCGCCCCCGCTGCTTTCCGGTGCTGCAGTACCGGGTAGGGGTGTGGTGACCTTTGACCTCAAGCAACCTCTGAGGTCTCCACTTGGAGGGCCTAGGAGCCCCACACAGCATCTTAAGTGGGAGTGGACTTGGCCCCACAGCCCAAGCACTTCCCCAGAGCCTGGGGGAGGAGAGGCTCCAGCATGTGGCAGGGACAAGTGGGGGTCCCCCCAGGAAATCAGGGCTCTGTAACCTGGGGGTCCTGACTTGTTGGGGGTCTGAGGGATGTGGTGGACCCCACACACCTCAGTGGCATCCTCCTTGGCCCCATAGTGGGTGTAGGCAACCTGGAGGGAGAAAGGTGACACTGCAGGATGAGGGCTGAAGATGGTGGGCTGCAGGATGAGGGGCGGGGTGAGGCCAGGTCTGGGACAGCTGTGCCCAGCTGGGGACGTTGCAAAACAGGTGCCTTTTTCACAGCAGCAAGGATTTGGTTTATTTATTCATCCAATGCTGGATTAGACCCAGGGCTTTGGCACTGAGCTGCATCCACCTCCCCACCTTCCACTCCCTCTTCTCAGGGCCTCACCAAGTCAGTTACTCAATCAGACTAGGCCAGAAATTTCCATCCTCCTGCTTTGGCCTCCCAGGGTGCTGGGATTACAGGCCTGCACCACCCCTGGATGATGTTAGTTTTTGTCAATAAGAGGCCATTCAAAAGGCTAACCATCTCCAGCCCGGCTCCCAAGGAAGGGAAAACCATTTATGTCCTAATGATCCTGTGAGTCACAGCAGTCCCCCAGGTGAGTGGTGTGGGTGGAAACGGATCAGCATCCATAGCAGGGACTGAGTAGGGCGTGGCCCAGCCCAGCCTGCAGTAGGTATGAGCAGCAGAGAGGCAGCTTCCTGGCTAGGCAGGGAGGTACTGGTGAAGACTGTGCAGGCCTTGCGCCAAGATTGCCCTCCTTCGTTACAGCTTGGCTCTGCCTATCTGAGTTGCAGCACACAAGTGCCCTGAGGTTCGGGTGCCCATCCCTGCTCTGCCCACCTCACCTTCCAGTTCCCGGCTCCTGGGAAGACTGGCTGCAGGTGAGTGGGGGGTGCAGATGCCCCGGGCAGGCTCCTGGTCAGGTGCACCCCTGGTCTGGCTGTTCCTTGAGGTCCAGCAGCCCAAATTGAGAGCCTGTCAGTGTTAAGGCCCTGCAGCTCCTCTGGGCTGGTGCCACAAGTGTCACCTTCACTGGTTCTGGGCCTTCTCCCACAGGAGTGGACAGCCTCCATAGGACGTCAAGATAGGGGGCCTCCATGCAGGTCCACGCCAGGCCTTTGGACTGCTGTCCTGCAGAATGGCCAGGTAGGCATGCTGCGGCAGTGCTGAGGGCTGGCACCCTGTGTGCTGTGACCTCCATGCCCCTGGAAAGGACTGGCTCTTGAGATCAAAGTGACTCCCTAGCCTAGCTCCAGTGTGGCCCCAATCATGGAGTTTGCCAGGGTCCTTGTTCCCCCAGCTCCTACCTTACTGCATAGACCAGCTCTGCATGCTAGGCCATTTGCTGCCTCAGTGGCAGCTTTCTGGTGACGGCTTGTGAGCACCTCCTTCAAGGGTCTGCAGAGGACCTGGGCGCTCCCTGGAAGTCCCTCGTGCTCACCAGGGTCTGAGACAAAGGGGCGCCTGTCATCTACAGCAGGGCGCAGGGATAGACATGGAGGAGGACAGTTTTCAGGACTGGCTGATCCACTTCAGGCAGCAGTGGCTTCATCTTCACCCTCCAATGCCAGCCCCTTGTTCAGTGAAGAGCTCAAAGAGCACAGGCAAGGCATGCTCGGAAGGTGCCAGTGCTTCGCAGTCCTGGAGCCCGAGATTACACTTGCGCTGGGTGTTTGGATTCATAATAAAATAAAGCCTGCATAATTTGCAAATTACATATTTATTTTATCAGTCTATGTGAGTGGGGGAGGTCTTTGGGGTGAACCCAGGGTCTTTCCACTGAGTTACATCCTCAATCTTCTAATTATTATTGGGTTTTTTTTGAAGTAACTTCTAAGTCACTAGGAACTTGCCTGCCTCAGCTTCACTGAGAGTGAAAATTATGGCACGCACCATCCCACCTCATTTACCTGTTAATTTTCACATACTTTTCACTGCACTCTCTATTAAAACATTGTTCTTTTTGTACTCGGAATTAAACTCACAACCTCGTGCTTGCCAGGAGGGTGCTCTGCTGCTGAGCTGTATCTCTGGCCTTACTATCTCTCTATGTCTGGTAGTAATCATGATTTTTCACATACTATAATCTGTTTTTATCAACAAGAGTAATTCAACAAATTAAAAAGTAATTTATTCAAAGCTTATGTTTCAATGCCATTTTCATTTAAAAAAACACATACAGTAAACCAAATGAATGAAATAAAAGCATTCACCTTATGATTTTCAAGCAGCCAGATTTCTTCTTAAATGTTTGAAATTATCCATTAAAGATTACAGGCAAAATGCATGTGTTAGTGTATGAATATTTAAATTAAAAAATTTAAAATAAGATTGAATTGTTTTAATTTTTAAAATCGAATCCCTGAAATGAGAGAGAGAGAGTTTTGAGAACACTGGCAGGGAGAGTAGGGCCGTGGGAAGAGCCCAGGCCAGAACCTCTGGGCATCCACTGGGACTTGAAGAGGTGGTGGCGCCTTGAACAACTTCAGTCTCCCCATCTGTGCATGGTGAGAGCACATTGCTCTTGGGGCTCATGGGAGGATTAGATGCTGACACATGACATCCATGTCTGGGACTGTGGGCCAGCAGGGCCAGCAGCGGCTGCTACATATGGAGTGCAAGAGTCCTCAGTGCCCACTGCTGATGGCCTGGCCCCAAAGGTTGCTGTCGTGTACACATGGAGACCTTATGAGGCGGGGTCTACAGGAGGTAGCTTATCATCCAGGGCATGCCTTGTGCCCTGCAAGGGGAGAGTGGGACCCACACCCTTCCTGTCTTCTCCTGGTTTCTTTTCCTATTGCACCCCTGCCAGGAAGAGTTTGCCTTATTAAAGGCCAGAGCCACGGGCTAATGGTTGAGGGCCAAAGGCCAAGGGCAGAAACCTCCCAAGCTGAGAGCCACAGGAAACATTCCCTGATAGAACCTGGTGATCTAGGGTGAGTTATCGCAGTGACAGAAGCTGCCTAACATGGAAGTGATGCCCTGAAAGGAGAAGCACAGTGGACGGTGGGTCAGGGCTTCCTCCTGCGCAAGCAGTGGTGGTTCGCAGTCCTCTCTGCCTGCATCACACCAGACTGTGGGGTCTGCCCCCTGAGTAGCTCCTGGGCATCTGGTCACCCGCTCATCGGGACACTTTGGTCCTCTGCTACCTCACGATCGGTCCAGTTTTTGGTGTCTTTGTAACTTTGTACCCAAAAGGCTGGATTCTGCTGACCTCAAAAAGAAAATCCAATTTGTGAGCACATCACATGCACATGTTGCACGTTTGCTTTTCAAGTTGATTGTATATTCTAGAGCAGTTTTAGGTTTGTGTAGAAGTCTCACAGCAAGCTAAGAGCTTCCGTGTACCCTTTCTGCCCCAGTATGAACATCTTTTATCTGTGTGGTAATGGGGTACAGATGATGAACTAATATTGGGGTTTAATATACCAATTGAAACTAGACTGTGGTTTGTATCTGGGTCCTCTATGCTGTGCACTCTATGGCTTTTGGATTTTACAAAGGCAAAAGAAACCCGCTGCCTGACATCACAGCTGCATCTGTGAGAAATGGCACATGCAACAGTAATGTAACAACACGGCTAACACAGGCATTCAGAAGGGAGTGTGTAAATAGCAGAGCTGATGAATACAAGTCACCCTTGAATTGTAGGGAACAGCAAATACTTCTGAAGCGTAAATTGCGTCCCAGGCGGCGTAACCTATACTTACTCTAAAAGGTGTTTCGGGTTTTCTGAAATTCGTATTTGGGCTGCAAACTCAGGCAGCCTGGTTGCTGAGGAGACACATTCAGAAAAATAGTTGCCAGTGGTGCTGATCAAGCTGGTGTGGGTGTCAATAGCTACCTGCTGGGCTTTGCAACTACCTGGAGGTCTGGTCAAGCAGACTTGTGTGGTGGCTGGTGGCTCCTGGAGGCCACCTGGGGGACTCCACCTGGTCCCGTGCCCTGACCCCTGGGTGCTGCTCCCTTGCTCTGCTTCCCAGCTGTTGTGATTCTCCTTGGAGCATCCAACCTTTGACTGTATCCTCTGAAATTGTGAGCCAAATCAAGCCTCTCCTTTCAGGTGGGGTGCCTGGGCCCTATCCCAGTGACGGGGGCCCTTGCATAGACCAGGTGAGACCGTTCTTCCTACGGATCTTTTTATTTATTTTTTAAAAAAATATATTTAGTACAGGGTCTACAGAGTCCCACTGCACAGAACGGACTCCTAGTGATCCTCCTGATTTTCAGCCTCTCAAGTCTGGGATTGCAGGCAAGTGGCACCACGCCCAATCTTTGTCTCAGTCTCAGTGCACCCCAGGGCCGGGCTGGGACATCATGCAGGGGATTGAACCAGGCCGCTGCACTCTGCCTAAGCAGGCGCTTTAATCCACTGAGCTCTCTGGCTGGCCCCTCCTACAGATCTTATTATAGCTGGAGAGTGTGGCCTGCAGAAGCTGGCCAGAGATCACATGACCTGAAGCAGTCTGGGCAGAGGGACGTGGGTGTTTGTTCTGCTCGGGCTGCACTTGGTGAGAGAAGAGCAGGTTGAAAGCTATAATAGGCGTGACTTGCCACACCCGCTGTAAGCCCTCAGAAGACAAAGGTTCCCTAAAATGCCCTTGGCCTAGAGGGTGGCAGGGAGTGTGCATTCCAGAACACTAGGAATGGCAGACATGGAGGACCCGGGGCCTGGGCTGGGTCCAGCGGCATCATGGGGTGTGACCTCACTGCATCATGCACATCTTCCTCTGTCTCTGCCCTGGGGGCCTGCACACGTCACCAGGAGAGCAGACAGGATGCCTTTTCAGCAATAACCCCTGCTCCTGGTAGACAGCTGCAGTGAGAGGGATGCAGGTGCCACAAGCCACCATCTCTCACGGAATAGAGTGTTTCTGACTCTGTTGTGGCAGGAAGACAAGGTTCCAGAAGCTGATGCCCCTAGGCCCCCTTCCTGGGCCCTGGCCTCCCTGGGTCTCCTCCACCCTCAGCCTCCACCAACATGCACAGCACAGAGCCCACCCAGCCCCAAACTGCCCCTGGAGAAGAACAGAGGTCACACCTGCTCACGTAGGCCACAGGAGCCCGGCCTGCCCGGCCTGAGGCAGGAGCAGCCTTGCTGGCTGCCTCCGGAGTGCCCATAGCTCTAGCTGTGCACTGCTGGGAAACACCTCTGTGCTGGGCACCAGGAAGAGAGGTGGCTCCAAGGGCTGTGTAGACAGTCAGGGCAGAGGGCTGTGTAGACAGATGCTGGCTGCAGTACTGGTGTGGACTCAGCCTGCTCAAGGCCAGGGGCTTACGGACTCAATATTAGGGAAAAGCATGCTTCAGCATGGAGGGCAGACCCTGCTCCCTCGGCACCCCAAGCTCCTGCTCTGGGGGGCCTTCTCCGATCCTTCCTCACCGGGAACTGCGGGGGATTTCAGGGTCCTTCAGACCTCTGTTCACCAAGCCTCCAACATGCACTCAGCCCACCCTACGTTAGGTGCGAGGAGCTGTATTTTATTTTAAATGTCCATTCTTATTAAGTCCTTGAAAATGACCGCAGATCCTTGGAACCTCTGTTAGAGCATTTGTAAGGGACAGTGAGCATCAAGTGCCATCCGAGAGTGGGGACAGCAGTGAGTCCAGGCCCAGAGCTGCTTGCTGACAGCTATTGGAGCTAATTAACTGTAATTAACTCTCCCTCTTCCTGTCCCTCTGGGGAGTGGGCAGACCGTGTGTCCCTAGCCAGGACCCCACCTAGAGCAGTTCTCTGCACAAGACCACATCTTCTTTGGGGCCAGTTTGAGAAGGAAGTTAGGTGGCTGAAACCAGCCTAATTAGACTCCCCTGCATCTTCAGGCTCCCTGCCACCACGGCGGCGAGGGCTGCTTCGCAAGGACATCAATCATGGTCACAATTTGCCTATAAGTACAGCAGGTAGATACTGTACTCAGTGATGTCAAACTGCGTGAAATGGTGAGTGCGCACGCGCGGAGGCATGTGCATGTGCGCATGTGCGGGGTGAGAAAGGGTCTCTCCGGAGCAGATCTTCTATGCATGGCTGGGAGGGTCGTGTCGTCTTCCCAGCTCACAGGCCTCAGAAGTCGGACATTTTGACAAAGTCGGAGCCTCAAAGATGAAAAAAAAAAGCCTCGTGAAATTCAAAATCATTTCTATTAACACTAACTGCTATTAATTTTAATGAGTGGCCTTGACAAGAAGAGTTAAATAGGCAAATGCATTTGAAATTTTCCTCCCAACCTAATATTTTATTTCTCTAATCAGTGGCTGCTGACACGATTTGCATCACAACACAGCTAGTGTTCTGGAAGCCCAAAAGGAATAAATTAGAGGAGGCTTTCCTCCCCGCCTTCTGAGGGAATCTGCCCTCAGGGCGGGGCAGCAGTGTCCCCTCATGGAGGGGACCTACCGAGTTATCTTGGGGCCCAGGATGGATAGCAAAGGATGTGGAGAAGGGCGGAGAATTCTGTGCTGTGGAAGGACCTCCTTGGGCTGGGCACAGGGCCTCCATCCTCGAGTCACAGTTCTTGGGACCCAAAATAGCTGCACTCATTAAAATCGTGCCCCTTATGGCTAATGCCTGAGGCCAGCAATGAGGTTTCGGGGAACATCAGGGCCTTCCGTGCAGCATGCAGAGAAGGGCGCTTGGGCTCCCGTTCTCGCTGGGGCTGACCACTCTGTGCTGTCAGCTCGGGGCAGCCAGCTTTTGGATTCTGCAGCTCCTTCACTCACAGTGCCTTCTCCTTTAGTGCTGGGTCCCTCTGTCCACTGTCAAAGTCCAGTGGTCTCATTGTCACAAAGCTGAAAATTGACCAAGCTGTGCCTTGGGGGAGAAAACCGAAGCTTGTAACTTGCCCAGATTTGCTCTGGATTCCAAGGCTGGTGAGGCAGGGCTCCCGGAGCAGAGCCAGCTGCACTCTGTCCCCTCCAGTGTCCTCCTCCTGGCTGGCTCCCCCTGCCCTCTGTGCCCGTTCTCATTGCACAAGGCTTGCTGTCGCTGACCCTGGGGCAAGTACTGTATATGTCCTTTAAAAGGTGGTCCAACTTTAAGGTTAAAACACAATACTTTAATTAATTAACCTGATTGCAAACATATATAAAGATGACATTAAAAACTTAAAAAGAAGTATAACAATCACAGTCCCTATTTCCCATTAACAGTTTATAACGTATGGCAAGACTAAAAATAGAGCTCTCCTGCAACTTAAATACTCATCTTCAAGTGAGAAGCTTCAGTTCATTTTTACATTGCCCTATTCCTCTTCTCTTTTTTTATCTTTTATTTATTAATTTATTTTGGTACTTGGTCTCACTATGCAGCTCAGACTCATAGTGTTTCTCTTGTCTCAACCTCCCTAGCACTGGGGTTACAGGTGTGTGCCACCACACCTGGCTTTAGAGACCAACACAGTGTGCCCAGAGTGGAGCTGGCAAGGCATGCGGCATGGGGGATTGAACTCGGACCCTTGTAGTTACCAGGCAGGCATTTAGACCACTGAGCTATCTCCCCAAATAACACATTGTCCTATTCTCAACAATATTGTCCTCTATTTCATCCTTACAATCAAAGATTTCATTAGAGTCACTCCTCTGACCAAGTGTTTCCTATCAGTTTTTGGCTCTTTGCTGTTCATTTCAAACACAGATCTGGCCAAAAGCTCTCAACAGTAACTATGCTACCTGCATAGTAGTAGACTGCATTGAAATTTTTTCTTTAAAAAGTTTGGAAGCTGCTAGTTTCCAAACTAGCTTCCACCCAGGCAGTATCTCCAAACACAAGCAAAATGTAAACCAAATTTCTGCCAAAACACAATATCCTACCTTGGTCCAGCACCCAATGCAGTTCTGCTCAATTGAAGCCTCTTGAGCTTTATTTTAACGGACAACATTTCCATCAGCACTCTGAGTTTTGAGGCTCCAATCAGAGTCCAAATATAGTTTCTAGCATACAAGGGCTGTCTCTTTGGAAGTCTCTCAAAACATTTCCAAATTAATTCCAAAGGTTTTTCAAGTCACATGGCCAGCAAGATCACAGTAATAACCCCACTCTTGGTACAAATTGTGTTGTGGTTTGGGGTTTCTTTTTGAAAGGGAAACAATATATTACAGGACACATTTTATAATATTATTTTATAATGAATCACCCAAGAATTATATACAAAAAGTGCAGGGAATCTATCTATGCACCACACACTAAAGAGTCAAGCTGAGGGCCTGGATCCCAATGCCCTAAAGGAGTACAGCTGAAACCCTAGAGTTCATAACAGTGCCTCCCACAAGTCCAACTGGAGGTCTCCCTAGAGCCCACAGCAAAGTGTCCTGCAGGCCTGCTTCATGGATCTGTGCTGGAAAAGCCCAAAGGTCAGTGGTGGAAGCTGGAAAGTCTATGCAAGTGGGATGAAGGATCTGCGCTAGCAGACTGAGAGATCTCAGCTGGAGTTCGAAAGCAACACTCAAGTTAAGCACCAGACCTCCCCCAGAAATAACACAGTTATGCTCAGCAACAGTGAGGTCACGAGCTCCTCCTGCAATGAGGAAAGCCAATGCAACATACCCACCAGGAAAGCCAGTGCAACAAGCTTCTCCATGAGACTGGGCGGTACACCATCTCCCCCTTGGGAGCCAGGAAGTGATGCTCAAGATGAGGACCAGAGCTTCTCCAGAGTTCACTGGGAGAGCCAGCATGGCAAGGTCCTCCAGCAGAACAGCCCAGGAGAGCTAGCAGCCTCCAACATCCCCAGCAGCTTCTCCAAACAGCATCCCTAAGGGCGTTCCGGCAACTTCTCCTGTTTTGCCTTTATGCTGCTGGCAACAGCCCCTAGGTGGGTCTCTTGTACCCAGCACCATGCTAGGTTAATTCAGCTAGGTGCAAGAAGTTGACCACCAGTTATAAATTCACTGCAGGTACAATCAGCTCAGTGGCCTGCAGTGTCCTCCCAGGTCACACGCTCTCCCAAGGATGCCGTCACAGAAACGCCTTGCGGACCCTGTGGATTTGTGTGACGTTCTGTGAGTGCAGACTTGCATTCATATGTAACATGCAATTCCCCTGCAAGGATCAGAGTGCAGCAGTTCTTCCTGCTCCAAGCAGAGCCCTGCTAGTATGATTGCTTTCTTGAAGTTGAACTATGGAAGACTTGCATGCGTTGAAAACTTTAGTATTTGCAAAAACAAGTTGCACAATACATAATCATTGCCAAGTAAAGCAGGTCCTAACACCTGGGTGAACTTCATGGCCCTGGATCCCAGGCCAGGTAAGTGGGACAGGTGCTTGGTAGGGTGCATCTGGGACCACCCCCATGCCCAGTGGCCACAAGGGCCAGCCTCTGCCCAGTGCCTCCCAACCTGGAGCCACGTCCCAGCCCTGGCTGCTTCCTAAGAGCAATAGCACCGTGTGATTTCTTAAACCTACCCCTGTCTACATCTGGTCTTTTGTACATATTTCCATATCTGTATTGTTGCCTTGAATATTTAATTTTTCAAAAATGTATTTCATTAAAAGACACTTGGCCTTTCGTCTCCCTCCCTTCCAGGACACTTATCCCGTTGATCTTGCCCACCTGCTAGCAGGCTTTTTTTTTTAGCCCTCTTTCCTCAGTGTCTTTAGTTGTGGGGCCCTGACCGCCTTGATGTCCTGGATGATCCAAAATATTTCCCTGTCATGGTCATTTCGACTTAGGAAGAGCCAGCATCGGGTGACACGCGGCAGCAGCATTCACTATAGTTTTGATTACCCCTGCTAAAGTCACTCTGGAAACAGGACCAGCACTGCTTCACAAAGGGACCAGAACACTGGGAAAGTGTGTTTGAAGAGAGGGGGAACAATCTGAAGAGGATCAGTGGCAACGTGTCTTTTACTGTAATAATCTTTAAAATTTCCTCATGCGCTGCGTATTTCGATCATTCAGTGCATAGCTCCATGTCCGTGTCATGATGGTCCGTGTCCACGCAGGCTGTCTGCATCGCTGTCATCCCTGGGTCTGGCTCTCCCATGCAGTTTGTGTCTCTGAGAACTGCTTGGAAGGGGCAGCCTGCACCGGCACCGCACCACATGACGCAGGCTGTTTCTTTCACCTTCAACGAAATCTTTCTTCTCTGTCTGCTGGGCTTCCTCAGCTCAAACCTGAGTTGAAGTTGTTTAAACCTTAAAAGCCACACACAATACCTTTGTCTTTTGGTCACAAATACCACACACACACACATACACACACACACACACACACACACGCACACACATGGGTACACACATGCACAATTGGAGAAACTACTCCCTTCCTGAAGAGGCCACGGGCTCCCTTCATTGCACACCCTGGCTCCTGCCTTCTGTTCCTGCCTCACCTGCATAATCTAATTTTGGAGCAGCACTCAGGCCCAAGTTATTTCTTGTGGATTAACAACCCCCAAGCAAGACACGTCAGGCTGACCGAGCATTGCAGGAAGCTTCGGAGGTTGCCAGTCATCACCTGTCAGCAGCTTGCCACCTGCTTTCTGATTCCAGTTTCTAGGAGAACACTGCCAGCAAGTGATCCCTTCTCTTCCTTGTCTTAATAGGCTGTCTCTTTCAAGTTATGGGGCTGAAGGAGAGAGGGCCTAGTTTCAGGAGATAGGGCTTGCTAGTGTCTGAGTAGAGATAAATCCTTCTGATTTAGGACAAACAGTAAAGTTCTGCTTTAGGGGAAACAAGCAAGGGGTAATGGAAGAGTGGGTGAGGTGCAAGTGCATTTGTCCCAAAGGGTTCCCTGGCCACCTCCTGGTGTGTGTCCTGAGCCTATGCCTGGGAGCCCATCCACACTGAGCCAGCTGCCTTGCCAGCATCCCAGGCCTGCGGAACCTCCTGGAGCCTTTCCAGAGTCCAGACACTTGGCCAGGGGTGGGCAGTTCCTACATCCCACTTCAAGGATCCTTGACACAGCGCCCATGCTTAATGTGTGCTGAAGGAGCCCCTGGGAGATTGGGCACCACCACAAATGCATGAACAAGCATTTAGGAGGCTGCTGGCCATCTTCTGAGGGGCATCAAGGCATGCATCCAGGCCCGAAGCCTCAGCTGAGGAGTCCCCACCCACCAGCTGCTGCTACCCAACTTCCCTCCTGTGGCTGGATCCACCAAGACTCGGGTTCTGTTCCTTTTGTTGGATCAGCCTTCCAGGAAGCCCTACAGAACCCTAAAACCACCAGGTATAGAAACTCATTTATTATCAGAAATGAAAGTTAGTTTTGCTGAGTATAGTCCCAGCTTCAAACAGAACATCGTGGGAACAAATTCAGATTGTCTCTTTGGTGAAGGTCATGTTTGAACACACCAGGAGCCCAGGAACCAGAAGAGGCTGTGGTGCTGTTAAAATTATTAAAAGGACTACTCAACCCACTGGATGGTACTGGCTCTGTGGTGCTGCTTTCAGAGTATTTAGTGGGCAGGATAATAAGCAGCCTCACTCGTAAGCCCAGAGTGTAAAGGGGTGCTGTGGTCAGTCCACAGCCAGGACCCCACACCTGCAGAGAAACTCAGGTCAAAGAGGGAGACAGACTTCGGTAGTCACATGCCCTGGGGCAGGCAGGAAGGAGAAGTGGCAGCATGCATGTGGTGGAATGGACCTGGCCTGTTGAAGGGTATAGACAAGGTGGCAGTTGCTTCCCACCCCAGGTGGCCCTTGAGTCCCTGTGTCCCTGCATTGGGCTGGGCATCTTCTGACCTCACAAGAGCCAGGCGCTCAGTGCAGATCAGAGGGCAGCGAGGCCTAGAACCGCAGTGGTCACCACAGGGTGCTCTGCTTCCCTGCAGCCACATCTTCTTGCCCCTTCTGCATGAATTTTCAGCGCATGTGAGATCGAAGGGATGCTGATCTGGAGACCCGGCCCACACAGCCCAGGATTCTTCACTACTGTGTTGTGTAGCTACAGCCTTAGGACACAGGAAAGCGGAGGAGCGGTGTCCCTGTGTCCCCAAGACAGAGTCCAGGGACAGTGTGATTTTTTTGAGACCAGGAGTAGCTCTCCCTAAGCTGGGGACACACAAGTCTGGGGTACTCTGAACAAAAGCCTAGCTTCTTGTCTCCTTTAGAACATGCCTTCCTTTTTTTTTTTTTTTCTTTTTTCTTTTCTTTTTTTTTTAAGATGGTAGAATTTCACTCAATGACTACGAAGGCAAGCCCACACGATCAGGGTGAGACTGGCCATCTCTGAATGCCAGATCAGGTAGTTCTGCTGGAGAAAGGGCGCCCTGCATACAGAAGACCATTTCTGCTGTGCTTGGAAGTGATGAAAGGCCTTGAGAGACATTTGAAGACACCTTTCCCAGGACAGCAGGGTGATGGCAGTAGGGCAAAGAAGAGCTTTCTGGGTCAGAATGAAAATTTGTTATTGGAACAGCTGTCAGGCGCTCTGAGTGTCGGAGGAAAAACAGCAATTGCAGTCCTAAACCTCCCAGAATCCTAGCAGCGCCCTCGCCACAGACTCCTAGATCCTGATTTCTCTGAATAGTAGTGTACCAAACTACTGCTAATCATCCCCCACAACCAGTTGACCAGTGCCTGAAATGACCGTGGGTATCACAAACAATGCTCCCAGCTCCCCAGGCTCGGGGTTGCCTACCACACCTCTGTCCTGTGTGCATGTGCGTGGCCCTCTCAAGCCGTGTTTGGCTCTGGGTCTCCTCTCTGGGACTGGTTCTCAGGTGTACATTTGTACACATTGCTGGGTGTTTGTTCCTTTTTAATTTGACCTCCCCAAGAGGTAGTGCTGGAGGAGACAAGGTTTGTGTGTCTGGGTTCCCGGTGAGCGCACACAGGAAGTGACCCTCTGCACCTACATCACAGTGCTGGGTCCAAGGAGCAGCAACAATGCCAGGGCTGGCATTGCCCCAGAGGAGGCTGTGTGACCCTACCCTGACTTGGGTCTAATGAGCAGCATCCACGCACACATGCATACACACACACACACACACACACACACACAGAACACAGTGTGAGAGACACGTGGCCAGAAGCTCAATTTTCAAGCCCCTCTTCTCCCCACCACTGGACTGGAGGACCAATGCAAAGCAAGAATGCCTTCCGGGGCAATCTTCTTCCAGGAAACCCACCAAGGAATAGTAGTCGAATTCCATTTAATCACCAAATCAGAGCAATGAAGAACCCTCTTCATTAAAGGCACTCAGAAATTCCAGCCAGCTGTTTCCTGCTACTTGGCTGAGAAGGTGGAGACAGATAGGTGGCTCTGTCCCCAGGAACTCTCTGGGTCCCCGTGTCTGTGCAATTTTACTCCTAATTATACTTTCATAATCCCCTTCCTCACCTGCAGGCTGAATGCAGAAGGTGGTGACTTGTGGGCTTAGCTCTGACACACTTCTGGGCGTGTCACATGCACGGAAGGTCCTGGAGAGGAGAGGACGTGCTCAGGCCCAGGCTGCGTGTTAATAAGGACAATGTCCCTGGGAGCTGGAGGAAGAGGACCCTGCCTTGCGAGGCTCTGATCCCTGGTGATGACCGCTGCCGCACGCTGTGGCCAGGAGACCTGTGCAGTTCTGCCACCTTACAGCTTCCTGCTCCATAGCCCAGGCTAGACTGGAACTAGCAGAGATCCACTTGCTTTGAAGACGGAGACTGCTTTTCCTCAGAGGTGTTGCGCCAGTGTGCTACTTTCACTTTGCCCTGGGCAAGAACCCTGAGCCTCCAATTCCCTGTTGGCCATCCCGAAATAGCTAAACAGGAAGTGCTGTTGCTATTGTGGTTTTTATCTTGCTTCTTCTTTTGTACTGGGGATTGAACACAGACCTTTGCTGAGATAGGTCCCCAGCTACTACTTCTCATTTTCTTTCTTCTTTCTTTCTTTCTTTCTTTCTTTCTTTCTTTCTTTCTTTCTTTCTTTC
>NDGN011456558.1:0-13661 GCA_002564285.1 Tympanoctomys barrerae
TTCATATTGCCCTCAGGCCCTCTGTATGCAGGAAGTGCCCCTGGCCCCTGGTGATGAGGGCAGTAGCTAGTCCCTCTGTAGCTTTGGTCATAGTCCACAGCTCTTCCTAGCTGACTGGCTCCTCCTTCCCCTACAGCTCTGGTCCCCAGGTCTCTGCGTGTCTTCTCTATGGTAGGCAGGTTGGAAGTTGGCCCAGCAGCCTCTTCTGTCTCCAGAGAGGCTGAGACTGGGTGCTATAATAACTTCTGGGTCCCATGGATGTTACTAAGATGCAAGGACATGCAGAGTGAGCTGCACTGGAGTGGCTGTCACCAGGTGTGGGCTGGGAATCCTCTCCTCCTGGGGTAAAAGCAGACACACAAGCAAAGGCTCAGGCTCCTCCGCCCAAGCCCAGCTCCCCTCCCTAGCCCCTCTCCTCACCTTCTGCCCCCCACCTCTCCTCTGCCAGCCCCTGATTTCCAGCCCAGGGCTTAGTGGTCTTGGCTAATATGCTGCCATCCTCCCCCATGGGAGGGCTCCCTGAACTGAGATTCTATGCTTCATTCTGGCTGAATGAAAAGCAATATCAAGACAGTCCCACTTGTCTGGATGCAAATTCTTGTTTTTAACCAATAGCTCACTCCTAATACAAATGATTTCTGTGGGCTCCTGGAAAAGTGGGGTTTTTTTTTGGTTTTTTTTTTTTTTAGAAAACAAAAAGAAATGAACATTAAAGCCCACCACAGGTGTTTCATTAGTTTCAGTCTTCAAAAGCTCCCTGCGCCAAGGTGCCGGTGGTAGAGCAGAGCTATGTGGAAGACGCGCTCCAGGCCCCACAGAGCGGGAGCGGGCGAGCTGAGGCCCAGGTCTGCCTTCCAGACCTTCTGTTCCTGCTGCTGTCTCACCGAGTGCGGAGGCTAGGGCGTGGCCAGGGACTGAGATGAGATAGGGGAGCAGTGGGGGCAGGCAGGCAGAGCAAGTCAGAGGGAGCACTTGTGGGAGATAGCAGGCCTGGGGCAGCGTAGAAGGAGAGTTTCCAGAGCACGGCTCCAGCTCAGCGGGGTTTACTGGAGACACCAGCTGGGGCAGCTGCCCTCTGCAGAAGTTCTCAGTGGACCCATTGAGCATGCTCCTCGCTCGAGTCTCCTGCTGAGGAACCTCTTAGGAAGCCAGCAGGAGGTCTGAAGCCCAGTCCTCAGCCTCTTCCTGGATCAGAGAAGGTGTGTGTGTGTGCACCTGAGTGAGCATGTGAGGGGGGAGGGGGCGCGTGCACGTTGTTGTGGCCTGTGCGCCCGCTGCTTGGGGTGTCCAGAGGTGACCCATTCTGTCCAGGTGTTGCTCCCTGCACCTGCGCACCGTGGAGACACAGGCACAATATAAATGCTAAGCAGATGAGGCCGCGCCTGTCCCCGAGATAAATAGACATCAGCTCCTTCTGTCACTCTCATGCCTTTTGTGAACACAGGCACATCTCCCAGAAGGGGAAAACACTGGTGTTGTTTCTCCATTTATTCTTGCGACTTACTCTCAATCTTCATAGCAGAATATTGTGCTTTGTATTTTTATTGTTTTATTTCTTTTCGGTGTTATTGATTTCTTTTTTTTTCCAGAAGGACTTTATGGTTCATTATTTTAATTTCCTGAATTCATAGTCAGAAAATGGGATGCTTTTCTTCCTATTGTTCTTCCAAAATAACAACAATAACCTTCATTTGTCTAGCACTTTCGTGTGCATTATCGCATAAAAATTCATTAGACCTGGACCAAGATGAAATGGATCTCAAATCCTGCGCTGCTTGGTTGCCCACACACTGTGTGACCAAGGCACATAGCTTGGCCTTTCTGCGTCCTGGCTGTCACATTTGTACAATGGGCATCAGAGCAACTCTGTTCTTTCCAGCACAAAGGCTGTGCACGGAGTGAATAGGATAATTTATATGAAAACTTGAGGTCGGTATTGATTTTTAGATGAGATATTTGAAGCACAGGAAAGCTAAGTGGGCTGCTCCAGTGCCGCAGGTTATAGGCAGCAGAGGCCATATATAAAACTAGGACTCCTGACAACAGGGGATCTGCCGGTGACCCCCAGCTCTGAGGGATGTCTGAGACGTGGGCCAGAGACAGGAGGGCCATTATGACAAAATACAGAGACACGATCTGTGGATACTAAGCAGCCAGCCTTCTCCGGGCACCACTGTGTGAACTGGCATGACCCAGTAGCCCCACATGGCCACCAGTGTCATGATTACTTTATGGAGACTCCAGGGCTAAGATCACACGGCCACACGGACTGACAGCAGGACCCAGGCCACTAGCCAGCACCCGTCCCACCCATCTAAGACGGAGGCTGTTTAAGAGCTGCGCAGAGCCTGGCGGACCTCTACCCAGAGGGGCAGACTGGGACCCAACTGGAAGCATTTAAAAGAAAGAGCAATGTCGCAGCTATTCCTGTGTGACCTGGATGCTGGCATCAGGGGACCACATTTGGGGAGCACGACCTTAGACAACCCACCTTAGATATCCCGGAAGCTGGATCCTCTGCCTGGAGCCTCACCTGCCTTTCAGCAGGGAAGACCTGGGTCTGGGCCCCGGGGCCCCCACAGGTCCATCCATGGTCTCCACGGCAGTGGCAGGTTGGGGGAGATCTGGACATCCTCCTGGCCCCGGGGTGTCGGGGCTGCGCGGCGAGAGAGCCCAAGCTCCCTGCAAACCGGCAAATGAGCAACCCTGCACAGAGCTGCTCCCAGCCCCCGGGCCTCCCAGACAGCCTTTCCTTCAGCTGTTGTTGTTTTCTTCGCTGCCGCCTTCTCATCGCCTTGTACTGACAATAGTCGTAAATAACCGCAGTGCTGTAGAGAAATCATTTTAACAGCAGAGAGTCAAATAAATACATTAGACCTGACAGCTTAACTACGCGGAGTCCATTTGTATGTGGTGGCCACTGCTCCGCGCCGGGCATGAGCGCCGCGGCCACGAGGGGTCGCGCGAGGCCCACGTTGCGCGAGTCGGGGCTGCAACTTCTTCCTGGATCCCGACGCTCAGCTTGAGGGTGCGCGAGGGCGCCCGCCCTGCCTCCGTGTCCCGACCTGCAAACGGGCAGATGTCGATTTTAACTCCGCTGGGCTTCGTTCGGACCTGAATGCTAAGGCCCGTGCTTCCCGTGTCAGCCCTGGGCCGGCAGCAGGAACTGATGTCCGCGCAAGGCCGCCCCTCCCCGGGCCTAGGCCCTCGGGAGCCGCGCTTCCCCCGAAGTTTGTGCTTAGTTGCTGCAGCCTCTGCCAGGCTCCTCTGACTTGGTCTGCGGTGGAGGTGCTAACCCTGGATCCTTGGTTCCTGGGAGTGTTTGTGTGGCTCTTTCCCTGCCAGACCAGGACCCTCCACGACATCTGATTCTGGCGGAAGAGCAGCCATGGGTCTCTAGGGCACCAGCACAGCTTTCTAGAGGAGAACTGAGACCAGAGGAACTGGGAGGGCTCTCACCTCCAGGCGTGGCCAGGGTTCCTATCTGGAGCTCAAAGCTGCTGCAGCCTGGCCAGGGCTGGGGTGGCAGGAGTGGTACCCTCCTCCTTCCAGAATCCTTGAAGGGCTGGAGCTCCCAGAGGATAGCAAACATGACCAAGGACTCCGATGCTCATCAGTGGGTTAGGTTTTCCTTTACAGATTTCCTAGACTTTTGCCAGCATAACCTGGGTCTTACTCCCTGGTAAAATTCTAGGAGCCCTCAGGGTGGTGGCTACAGGGGGGCCCTGTTGTCAGATGTTTGCTTAAAACCCATGTATGTCAAGCACATTTCACAGCTGTCTTTGACTCTGTAGTCCTGGGGTGACCATTTCCTGTTCTCTACAGGGAGTTTACAAGGCAGCAGGTCAGATGAAAGGAAATGTCTTCGGACTACACAGTTATTATACGTCGTGATGAATTCAAATGGAACTGTGGTCTTTTGGGGGCAGATTTGGTCTATTCATGTGACTGGTTCTTCAGGGGACTTCTTTCTCTCTTGCTTTGAGGGGGACCTCAAAACCACCTCACCCTGGGTGGTATTTATGTGTCTGCAGCCTTCGGCCACCTACCTGTGAGCTGCAGGCGAGGGGCCACGTTGGAGCGCACCTACCACTAGGCACAGGGACAGCACATGGGCTAAGGAGGTGGCCTCAGACCTAGCCTGTTCTGAGCAGGGCAATGTCCCATGGACACAACAGATTGCTCCGTCGTGGCTGCCTGCTGCTTGGTGTCAGTCTGAATTTGTCCCTGCTAGTCTGGCATTGAGACAGTGTCTGACATTGAAACAGTAAGAAGTCTGTCTTCCCTTGGGTTCCTGGACCATAAGATTCTGAGTGGAGATGTTCTTGGCAGCCATGTTTATGATGTTACAGAGGGGAACACAGAGGAGATGTCACACATGTGCTTATTGTTTGGTGGGGGGTGTACAAGAGAGATGGGACATTTGTGCCCATAATTACTGAATTTGTGACCCTGCAAGTCCCTGCTTCTGGGTGTTCTTGGAGCCTCACTGTTCTTGAGCTCCCTAAAAATACATTAGTACTTCTATAATTTCCCTTGAGTCTCACCCCAGGCCCTAAAATCCAAGCTCCAGGAATGTTATTGTAACATGTAATCAAAGGAGTGAGCTAAATGAAGCACAAGAAGCAACTACCAGTAAGACCCTAATCAATTTCCCAACTCCAACGCCAGCTTCATCAGAAGTTATCACTGCCAGAAACAGGTGAGGCTTTCCCCCCAGTGGTGTATGCATTCTGCAGGATTCCTTTATCTCCTTCAACCTCTCACAAGATGTCTCCTTTCTTCCAAAGCTATCCCTGTGGTCAGGGTAGAAGGAAGAGCTACTGGTTCCCACAGTACTTGGGCTTCCTGGCTGCTATGGTATGAGCACCTTCCCTCTGCCAGGCCATTCCACCATGAAATTTCTTTCTGTCTTGGAGGCAGCTGACCACAGACTGAGCCCTCTGAGACTATGAGTCAAAATAGTACCTCCTGCTCTAAGTTTCATGTGTCAGCTATTTTGATGGGAAAATACAACTTCTTTTCTGCAACATACAGTGCAACACACACACACACACACACACACACACACTCCTGGCTACTTTCTTCTTACTGCTTCAGCCTCCTCATGTTTTTGTTATGTTTTGTTTTGTTTGTCTTCTTCAGACAGGGTCTTGCTATGCAGTTCAGGCTGGCCTTGAGCTTACTTGTAGCCCAGGCTGGTCTCGAACTCACAACAACCCTCCTGCTTCAGCCTCTGGAGTGCTGTGATTACAGGTGGGAGCCACCATGCTCAGCTATCCTCTTCCTGTTGTTTGGCCCTAGCTCATACCTCAGTATCTTCCCAATTGTTCAAACTATTACACGCAAACCCTTCTGCCAGCTCTTAGTGCCAAGAGTGGAAAAGAAAATATAAAAGAATAAAGAAGAGAGAGGAGAGAGGAGAGAGGAGGTGAGAGAAAAAATAATGTGCAATTTCAATGTTTTGTTCTTTGCCTTCAAAAGTTCCGGAGGCAGCAACCATACAATTTGTAGGTTTTGTATCATGTTTACTTCCTTGTGGGAGTTTCATGAATTGATGATGATAACACAGCACATTTCTTTTAAGTCCTTAGACATTCAGTCTTTATTGCTTTATAAAGTCTGCTCGGGGCACAGATGAAATGAAACCAGTGAGATTTTGTTCCATCCATTCGGTAAATTCCATTGCGGAATCTGTACCTGCTATGACCCTTGCATTCTGAGCTAACAAGTCCTGCTGCTCAAGGGCCCTGAAGCCAGAACTGGGAGGTCCAAGACAAAGGGCAATCGGGAGATGAAACAGTGTCATCTCGGAGGCTGCTGCACAGGAAAGAATTCCCCTAAGGATGATTCTAGCAAGACAATCATGGCTTTCTGAAACTGCACACTGCAATTAAGATATTTTGAAAATTATGCAAAACACATTTTCCTTTGGTCTCATAAGAGAATGTATATAATATATAAATAGAAAGGTTTTATAGAATTCACCTACTGGATTTAATTATTGGAGAACAATGATTTCCCCCCACAGCTGAATAGCTGCACTAATAGGAATATTACACTGATGGACAAATTCATTCTCTTAGCCTCTATGTTCTGAACTTTTATGTTGATTTTGTGAAATACAAATGCCTGTTGTTCATCTAGAAAATAGTGAATTCTGCAGCCTATCATTACCGGCCTACTCCAGGGCAGGCTCTGAACTTCAGGCCTGGGGAAAAGCCTTCAATTGTTAACAGAGGTAATCAGACTTTTCCAGACTGAGTTAGAAACCTATGAGACTGGTGAAGATAATCTCAGACAAGTGGATTTTCAGCTCTTTCCCCCAACTTCAGTCCTCCTGCAGCAACACCCCAACACACATGCTCCCATGTACACACCATTTGTTCTCTTCTTAAATGAGGTAATTTATTCCTCAAGTGCAAGGGTGACTTAACTCATGCTGGGTGTATGCAAATGACAAGATGCGGCTGGTTGCTTTTTGTGAAGTGAGAACAGGCTGGACTCCTGTGGTGTGAACCAAACATGGAAATACTGTGCCCGCAATGGCCAGCCCAGCAGCTTTGGCCTTTCAGCTGCAGGCTCCCCATGGGGGAGCGGCTTTGGGTCCCAGAGACGCTGAGTTAAAGCCATGACTATCACTTGTTGAGTACCTTAAAATACTGCCTTGGCCTCCGAGATGGTGTGTAGCGACTGTTTTCATATAGAGTAGATGCAAATGGCTCAGCGGGACATCGTGTATGCATTGTTCATCATGATAATGAAGCTGCATTATGGCTGGGCTTAGCGTGTGTGTACATTCACTTGGCAAATAAGATCCTGCGTGCAAAAGTGCTTTACCCACCCCACAGTGCTTTGTAAACTACAAAACGCTGCAGACACGCAGTTTGCCATTATCAGGGTCGCGCTTGTGAATCCCTGAAGGGCAGCCATTGCAGCAGGCAGACCTGGAGTACCCTCGGATGGAGCAAGCTGGGCTCGAAATCAGAACTGAGCGTGAGATTTACTGATTTTATTATCGAGAATAAATGCTTGGAGACAGAGGGGGATCGTTTATGACTGCAGTTAATATATTACTTGGAAAAGGCGTGACGTGTGGCCTGCCATCTAGCGGCAGGATAACAGACTTGCAATTCCCTGAAGCCAGAGAAAAGACTTCCGGGATCGTGCCTGAGAAAGGCTGGTGCTGGAGTTGTCAGAGGCGTGGCTGGTGCAGGAGGGAGGGAGTGGCTGCCATCCTTGCTTCCTCCAGCCCAGGAGCCTGAGTTGGGCCCTGCCCAGGCTGTAACCGGCACCTCCAACGGGTGAATCACGAGAGTCCTGTGGGTGGGCGACGTTAAGTAAGAGTAACAGCAGAAAGTGCCGGGATGCATAAGGTACTATTAAGAAGCACAAACAGCTCTAATGGCAGTGCCAGCCTGCTTTTCCTCACCCCCACTCCTTTTTGAGCTCTGATTAGTAAATATACAAAGGGCTGGAGAGGGAGAAGGAGGTGCCCAGGAGGTTGAGAACAAAATGCAAAACCCTCCCCTTCAACACTTCCTCCCAGAGGCGGCAGAATTTCTACTCCACCTTTGGGGGCACTGGCAGCTCCGGTGACAGAGGGCCACGTTCAGGGACCTCTCTGTCCAGGCTGACGTATGCCACAGGTTCCTTGCCCGCGGGCCACTGATGGCCAGGCACCGTAATGGGCCCCCACAGTCCACGAGAGCCTCCCAGGGAGCCGGGGTGTTCATTTTTGAATCAGCAGGAAGTGAATGTTTGGTCTTTGCTCCTGGATCTTGGCACAGAGCTTCTAAAACTTGTGATTTCCAGGACTAGAAGGGTGCCGGCAGTCTTATTCATAACTGCCTGCTACAGTGGGGCTGGCATGAAGCTAAGGAGATCTTGGAAGGGGCTGGTGGCCAGAGGACCAGCAGAGCACTACTTCAAGGGTGGACCCGCACGGCTCATCCCTGGAGGGTGAGTGTAGTCCCCCAATCGGCGATTCCATCAGCGATCCCTGCCACTCTGCAGAACCTCCAGGAAGACCCCAGGTACTGTGTTCAGGGGCTTTCAGGCTCAGGCCCTCATGTGCTGGGGGTGTAGTCTGACCCCACCAAGACAGAGGCTTGCAGGTGGAATTCACCCATTGTGCTTGTTCATTTGTGTGCTTTAGGACAGCTTTGTTATTTTATTTTATCCATTTCATTTTATTTTGGGGACAGACCTATGTAGTAACATTGACCTGTAACTCACTGGCCGTGAGCTTGAGATCCTCCTGCTCAGCCCCCTGGGCGCTAGGATTACTGGTGTGCCAGCCAGTGTATTTCTTGGGTGTAGGGAGACATTTTAGCAAGTTGTCAAATCTGAGGAGGGGGATGTGGGACTGATTCCCCTTCAGTGTCTGGTTGAGTAAAGCACAGGTGGCACCCCTGGGCTTGCTGTTGGCATCTCATATGGGGGCTGTGAGGAAATGAACCCTAACAAGCAGTGTCTACTCACTCCTGGTGCTGTCCATGGTCCATGGTTAAGCGGTACCCATGTTTGCATCAGGAGAGTAGAGACCAGTGTGGAAAAGGAAGCCCCATGTCCAGTGTTGGAAGGGCTGCAGTAAAAGCAGTTTACCAGCAAAAGTCAAAAGGAACAACAAGAGGCCGAGGAGGTAGCTCAGCTGTCTAAGCTTGTGCCTGGCAAGCACAAGGACCCAGGTTTGATCCCTGTCACCACATGCCATGCCAGTCCTATGCCAAGCCAGCCATGGAAACCAGGTGTGGTGGTGCACGCCTATAATCCCAGCACTGGGGGCAGGCAGGGACAGGAGGATCACTACAAGTCGAGCTGTGTATCGAGACCCTATGCCAAAAAAAAAAAAAAAAAAAAAAAAAGTTTCATGCAAAAGAAAAGAACAAAAAGTAGATGCAGCATCTGCTTAAATATTTAAACCTTCATTAACATTAATAATTTAAGCAGTGGATTAAGTGACTAGAAGTCCCTGATAAGCAGTAGCGCCTCAGAGCACTTCTGTGCTCTAGGGCCTCCCGATGCACCACCTCGGGTGAGTGGAAGGGTGACTCCTCCATCAGGTTGGGGAAGCTCTGAGCCCATTTTATGGCCTGAGAAACAGAGGACGGAGAGGCTAAAATATTGGGGTGCAAGATCCACACCTAGGATGTACATGGGGAGACTCCTGCACCCTGGAGGCTTTGTCTAGTGCCTACTGTCAATAGAAATTTCACAGCTGCTTCTTCCAGAGCTGAAGTTGTTCTGTGGGGCTGATTCCCAGATCCTAGCCCTTTCTCATTGGTTGTATCAAGATCATTTAAAAAACTGAGCCAAACCAAAATCAAATTTAACCCAAAAGAAGCAAAAAAAAAAAAAAAAGTTATGAGACCCCTACACACACCACTGTGCACTAAAGGTTACTATGAAAAGTGCCCCATCTGTCTCTTAAGCCCATCCCTGTGGAGTACCCGCCCCTGGGCTTCTGCAGGCCTCCTGGAAGGAGAGGGGGAGGGGAGGAGTAGAGGGCTTGGGCAGGTGATCTGGAGGCCTGGAGGAGGAGCCTGATAAGCACTGCTTTCTCCTAGGGCAGGGTGATCAGAAACTACCAGGTTTCCTTTTATGAAGGGAGCACACAACGTGCGCATTCATTTTTTCAATTTCCAAAAATTAAAACATCAAGGGGTGATGCACACAAGCCAGCTCCTGTGTGTGTGTGTGTGTGTGTGTGTGTGTGTGTGTGTGTGTAGTGTGTCTGTCTGTCTGTCTCCACTCCCCTCAACACAAATAAACATGATTACAGTTTAGGCCAAAGTTTAGAAGGTTCCTGTGCAGCCCTTCCCAACAGATGGCAGGGGTGAGTGGCCCAGGGGGTGGCTTCCCTGGTCCTCTGGGTTCCTGGCCCTGGGAACTCTAGGGAAGGTAGACAGCAGCGAGGGATGCCCACAAGGAGGATGGCCATAGTGGACCTCAGCAAGGGGTGGCTGAAAGGCCACTCCTCCCGCAGAGTGTGATCCCCACTATAACTGTTTGAGGCCCAGAAATGGCTGGCACCTTCCCCTCTGCTGCTGGAGGTGGACTCACCATTACTGGAGGAGCTGGGGTCTGTAGGTAGCTCAGCTTTGCTTTCCATGAAAGTGAAAACGTTTATCTGGCCAAATGAAGCCACTCCAGACTGTTCTCAAAGCAAATGTCCTTTAGCTATTTTGTGTCTGATGTTTGTCTTCCTGTGTATTCTCTCTTATCTGGGGACTTTGTGGATTTTCTAAAAAATCAATACAAGAGCCTGAAAGGAAGTTAACACAAGCTAGCCATATAAGCTATATTAAATAGGGAGAGAGGAGGGGGAGATAGTGGGGATAGGGAGAGAAAAGACTCCATTACCAGTGAAAATCTGTGTGCCCAGCCTTGGGTTCTGTGTTAAGAGGACATCAAAAAATAAAGGCAAGTTATCAAGGATGTCATAAGTGTTCATTTGACCACCCACATGGCCGAAGGCCCAAAGCATGGACTCTAGTACAGATTTAAACCATTTTAAATCTTAGCCTTTGTCCTCAATTACTGATGCTGATTTACTTTTATACTCCGAATTTTTTTTTCTCTTTGGTAAACTGAGGCAAGAAATATCTTTCATGCTGGCAGTGTAGCTCAGTGGTAGAGCACTTGCCTTTCAGGCAAAAGGCTTTGGGTTTCATCCCCAGTAGGACAAAAACAGACAAACAGGAAATGTCTTGCTTGTTCACGATAGTGAGGTGCAGTTACATGAGGTCCACTAGCACATCCAACACAACAAGCTCCAATAAGCAACATGGCAAATAAGCAGTTATAAGTGTTGGCACAGTTTGACTTTGTGGAAGTAAAAGCTTGTACAAGTAATATACTATTACAGATAAGTACAAAGATAATAATCAGCTGGGAGCCTATTCTCAATTGGTTTCACAAGGCTTATTTCCCAAATAAATAAACAAATAAATAAATGTCTCCTACAATTTAATAATAAAGTCATAATTTATTTTCAGTAGTTTGGCTCAGTACAAAACTGTACAGAGGACATGAACATGTAATCTCACATGTACACACACACATACACACACACATACACAGAGAAAGAGGAAATTAAAAAGAAAGAAACAAATGGCTGCCTCAAGCATAGAAAAAAATTCAGTTTTCTTTATAATAAGATCAGTACAAGTTAAAACTAAATTGACATTTCTTTCAAGGACTGTGGAAAAATTTGAGGATACATTGAATTGGTAGGACATGGTAAATATCTTCCTCATATGGCGTTGATACACAAAAATATATCTGTATTAGAAACAAATACGCTACATTTCCCTGAAAATAAGACCTAACTGGAATATAAGCCCCAGTATAATTTTTGTCAGGATTATTGTAATATAGGTGCTGCCCACCAGAGTAAACCTCAATGAAGATTATCAGTCTTATTAATGGAGCCACTGCAGCACGTGACAGGATTACTGAATTATAAAATAATAATGTAAATATATAATTAAATATAAATACATAATATTATTAACATTGACACTTAAATGATAATATAAATTATAATTAAGTGTTTGTAAGCATCCCAAGGGACACCTGTGGAGGAGAGGTAAATGCCTAAGTAAGCAGATGAACTTGAGACTTACTGCCACATGACCAATCAGAGGACAGATGTGACACAAAGGATGCACAGACTTGATAATGAACAGATGCATCTAATGTGAGTCTCAATAATTTAATAGAGCACATGTTGTAGTGGACATATTTCAAGCATGCATGTCAAATAAAGGAACGTTTTTATGAATATTGGTGCCCACAATTTGTCATCCCTTTTGTGGCGGTCATCTTCTAAACTGTCATTGTTGCTACTCTTGTAAGTTACTTTCTTGTTTCAGAGACAAAATCCCCAACACCCAAGGTTAAAGGAAAAGTGTATTGTGTCTCACAGTTCGTAGAGGTTTCAGCCCATGGTCCACTGCCCCTGAGGC
The DNA here is from genome assembly GCA_002564285.1 of Tympanoctomys barrerae. Lineage (NCBI taxonomy): Eukaryota > Metazoa > Chordata > Mammalia > Rodentia > Octodontidae > Tympanoctomys > Tympanoctomys barrerae. The sequence continues at coordinate 11,973 of NDGN011456558.1, forward strand.
GGAGGGGCATGGCAGAAGGGCATCACAGAGGAGAAACAGTTCTTGGTGGGCAGAAGGTGGCGGAGCTGAGAAGTGGGGAGGAAGCAGCAAGTGACAGCAGCAGCAGCAGTTCCTCTTCTGTCCCATCTAGGCTGCCCACTCTAGGGCAGATAGCACAAGCTGGGGAGGGGGGAGGGGAGTCTCCATTACACATTCCTAGAGCTATGCCAAACCAATCAGTGGGCTAATTTAGTCATATCACACCCGGGAGCTCAGTGTCACACACTCTAGATCCAGCCACCCACGAGAAGCCCCACCTGTGACCACATGGAGCTTTGGGCTGACATCCACACAAAGCATTTGATTTAGTGGAAACTGTGAATCCAACCTTCCAGAGGTCTGGGCAGGTAAAGAATTCTGCAGATGACATCCCTGCCAGCTGCGTTGCCAGTGCGCCGTGAGCAGGCTACGTGGACAAGAAGCGCCCATTTAAGGAGAGCTTTGTTGCTGGTCATGAGAGATTGGGGCCAACAGTTCCACAGGAAATGGAACTGTAAGAAATTCAGCCTGAATTCGGGGTTTGGGGAGTGATGGTGACATGCCAGAAGGCGATGACGCGATTATATTTGAATAAAGGTAGATTTCTGCACACGAGTAAATGTAGGTTGCAGCACATAAAATATAAGATACACCTGAAAATAAGCCATATTTTGTCTCTTGGAGCAAATTTAATATAAGACTGCAAGTCTACTTCTAGAATTTCATTCTATAGCTGTATTTGCACTAATGACACATTCATGTAGCAACGTCTTCCATTGGATGATTGGAAACAACCAGAACGTCCTCCAGTGCTTGGCCCCCCTTAAACAAATTGTGATGCACCTGCATTATGTTACATGATGTCCACATACATAGGTTATCTGGATTAATTGTCATTTATTTTTGTTTTGAGGGCTAGCTCAAAGACAGATTAAGTAAAAACATCAAGGTATGCTTGTGTACATGAATGCATAAAATATTCAGAAAGATTCCAGAGATTTTCCAGAACAGATTTTGACTTCGCCACTTTTGAATACATGAAACTGAAATGATGTGGGCGATGCACTGTGGCAGAGCTCTGTGCATTCCCAGGTCCCCCTCTCTCCAGTGCACACACGGCTCGAGGGGCTCGCAGGGGCCTTGTCTGCAAGCTGGGTGCAGGTCTGCGAGCTGTGCAGCTGGACCTGCGACACTGGGATCATTGATTGTCCCCCAGGAGAAGTGTGGGATGCTTAGCAGCAGGGTTGGGAAAGATGCTTTTATCATATGCATGTTTTTTGGCTTTCCAATATCATTATTTTGAGAGAAGGATGAAGGGAGCACTAATTCGTGCCTGACATCTTCCCTGTGCTGGGCGATGGGCCGTGGTACCTAAGGTGTGCATGCCCTTGCATCTACCAGACCCTAGTCAGCGTGCTCTGCACTCATGAAGGCATCTTTGCCACAGCCCTGTGCCTACGCGCCACCCTAATCATTCTTCCCACACAGAGACCGAGGCTGTCCCACCAAAGCCAACAGATAGCAAGTGGCTGAGCTTGACTTTGAAGTAATAGGATGCGTCTCTAGCGTCTGTGCTCCTAGACAGCACCGTATAGGCTATGCAATCTGTAGGCTTACTGACAAATGAAAATCTGAACTCCCTAGTTAAAACAAAAATTATATATATATATA
>NDGN011456559.1:0-10227 GCA_002564285.1 Tympanoctomys barrerae
TGGAAACCAAAATAAAAGAGTCAAGAACTAGTAGGGTACTCCAGGGTCAATACCTTGGAAAATACAGAAGAACAACAAAATCTTTTTCAGGAAAAAAAAGGAGGGGGGGATAGAGACTAGACATCCCACACTTTGGGGATATTAATAGCTGTGATTTATTTAACTACATGTACAATTAGTTTCAGGAAGGAAAATTACATTGGAGCAGGTTGCACAATTAGTTCAGGAAGTGAAACAGCAGTGATCACGAGACTAGTTTCTCAGGAAGGCAGCAGGGAGAGAACCAAGCAAAGGTTTACTAAGCCAGCAACACAGAACCCTAGATATGACATTAGGTTTACTACTTTATTAGTAAACCTACTACCTTGGCCCCCCACTCCCTCCTTAGTAGGGATTGAACCTGGGGCCTCTGCACTGAGCTACATCCTTAGCCCTTTTATAATTTTGTTTTATTTTGAGATAAAGTCTGACTCTTTGCTACATTGCCCAGTCTAGGCTCAAACTTTCAACCCTGCCTCAGCACCCCAGAGTAATGAATGGGCTGGAACTTGCACCACCACATGCCCCTCCACTCCATTTTTAAAGATGGGAGATCTGGAAAGAGTAAGTGAGCAAGTGCCAAGCACACTCACTTGCCTATAATCCTAGCAGTTGGAATGAAGGCTGCAACTGAAGGATCAATGCACATTCAAGACCACCAGGGCTATGCAGACAGTTCAAGACCATCATGAACTACATAGCAAGACCTGTCTCATAAACAAAAAACACTAAGAAACTTGTTTAAAGTTACACAAAAAGTGAGTAGCTATGGAAATATTTCTCCCCAGGTAACAAAGTTGATCAGTTAGATATGTCAAAACACATTCACTGAACAGAATTTATGAAACTAATTGGTACACTGAAGTTACATAATATTTTAGGTAACTGACTTTATCTTCAGAAAGCAAACAAAAATAATTATCTGAGAGACAAGTGAATCATGTTGGTAAGTGGCAACTTTGATCAGCCTGCAGTGTTCTCAGGATGAAGTTTCCAAAGAATCCTATAAATCTGTATTACAAATTAAAAAATAATTGCATGCTTACTCCAGATAAAGAACTTTGGTGTTGAGCATCTGTAATCCTCCCAGCAGTTGGAGGCTGAAGCAGGACTGCAGGCAGCTTGGGTTATGTAGTGAGTACAAGGCCATAGTGAGACAGTAAATACAGAGTGAGTGAGACCCTGTATCAAAAACTTAACAACAAAAAGTTTACTGTATTACCCTAAGCCTTAATGAGGGGAAAGAGAAACAACTGTGGGTAGAATTTATAATCTAAGGTATAAAAATGTCCTTCCTTTTAAAAATTTGTCCATGTACAACACTGTAACTTTTTACATATGACGGAACTGGATCACTATGTTAATTAATAGACTAAAGAACATGTGCAAATTTAATTTACACCTATATGGTTGGTATAATCATTTATCCATGTGGTAAATACAAAAAAAGGGTCTCCTCTTTGACAAATGAGTCTGTTAAAAACTCCATTTCTTTCTCACTGAAAATAGGAACTCTCTAATATTTCTCTTCAAAAAGTCCCTTCCTGCAAGGCGTGGTGACTCCCTCTTGTAATCCCACACCTGTAATCCCAGCATTCAGGAACTGAGTGTGAGACTAGACTGGGCTACAAAGTGAGCTCAAGGACAGCCTGAACTGCACAGCAAGATCCTGTTTCTCGAAAGACCAAAACAAAACAAAAAAACCTCCCTTCCTCTGATCTCCCAACTCATTCCTTCTTTCATTGTACCAGATGCTGGACGAGACCCTAAAAAACTTAAGCTGGAATAAGGTAGCCTTCATGACACTTACTAGTAGAAAAATTCTTCAGAACCTAACATAACTCATTATAACTGATCATTTACTGCTAAGGACGCTACTGTAGTGTACCAGGAATGCTTAAGGCAAGGAGTTTCAGCAGGAAGTGATAACAGACTAGTATGTGAGGAATGTTTAGGAACTGGGTAAAGGGAGGATGGAACATTAACAAGTTTAGGAAACTCAAAGGCCACAAGCCAAGACAAAGAGGGACGCTTTCCAGGAACAAAAAAAGTAAACCAAGAGTGGAAAGCCAGAAGGAAAGAGGCTCAAAGGAGCTACAAGAGTGGTCTTTAAGAGAATCCGAAGCCAGCTCGAACACGATGCGTCAAAGCATTGGTATTTCTCTGCATTTACTCTTCCTTCAAACAGAGCGCCTTCCAAATCCATGTGTGCCTCTCCATCACCGACTCCCTTGTCAGTGACTAAAGATCCCAAAAACAAATGAAGAGGATGAAGTTCGCAACTGATTTTCACAAAGAAATGACTACTAAAAATACACATCGCTTAAATTTCATGGTCATTAACATTTAAGCTCAAAACTAGAAACTTCATTGTAACACTTAAACACAAAATGTGAGTGTGAGAACGGGCGTGGTGGCACATATCCTTAATCCCAGCCCTCGGGAGGCTGAGACAGGGGGATCACTGTGAGTTCGAAGCCAACCTAGGATACCCACTGACTCCATGGCCAGCAACCTGTGCTACAGTTAGACCCTGTTTCATAAAAAATAAAATAACATGAGCTTCACTACCTGGTCCCCACTGAGTCTTAAGTCTTGTAGTGCAACCCTCGCCTGCACACCCCTTTTCCCCTAAAACACCAAGATGATTTCCTGAGTGCCTTTCTGGTTTCTGGTTCCGCTTAAACTTTCTTTACCATTTGGCTTGAAATGTCACAGAATCTGGGGCACCAAAACAAGTGTCCAGGATTTTAGAGGCTGCCAGTAAACCGGATGCCTGACGCTAACTTTCCCGCCCTCCCCTCCCGAAGTCCCTGGGATGTGCGAGACACCCTCCCCCCGCGGCGGGGCAGCCGCGAACCAGGCCGGCCCGCGGTCCGGGAAGGCAGCCGCCACCCCTCTCCTTTCCCTCGGGCTGAGGCGGGTGGGACCCGGAGGGGAAGGGAGCGGAGCAGGAGCACAGACGTTACCTGAGGCCCGAGCCCGCCGGGATGCGGCGGCCTCTGCCGAGACGAGAGGACAGTCGGAAACCCGTGAGAGCCTGAGCAGCAGGGAGGTCAGCCTCGAGAAGACGTCCGGCAGCTCCCGACCCGCAACGCCGGCTGCCTAGCCGCACAGCAAGATAAAGCACCAGACTCGCCCAGCCAGCCCCCGCCCCCAGCTCCCCGCCCGCCCGGCTGCGTCACGCGCTCTGCCCTCGGGCTCGAGATTCCATTGGTGGTCCCGGAGGGCGCCTGGCCCCGCCCACCTCCCCGCCCCTTTCCGGCGCGCGGGTCTGCGACCCCCCCTCCGGAGCCCGCGCCCACGTCCTGAGCCCGAGCTTTGCGCAGGCAGCCGTAACGTGTTGTCCCTTCCCACCTGCACGTGCGCTAGGAGCCGGCCGAGGTAACTTCCTGCGAGTCCCACGAGTCCCAAACGGCACCCTGCTTAGTAGCGTGGGACAGGGGAGTCAGGTGCTGTTTCGTTGGAGTCGGAGAAGCTCCTGGTGGAACCTTAGATCATGTGGTAGAAAACTAACCATTAAGGAACAAAACAGAAGCCCGAGCCGGTACCTTTGTTAAGAGTCCACTGATGCTCTAAATCATATTTGACTGTGTCCTTCAGCGACACTCGAGCTAGATAAGAACTAGATAAGAAGACCTCATGTGAAAAAATAGGACAATTGAGTAAAAGGGTCCTTGAGAGTTTATTATATATATATTTTTTAAAAAGATGCGTTGACATTGAGGACACAGATTAGATAATAAAACATTTAGGACACAGATTAGATAACAATCGCTTAGATTTTACCAAGGCAAAGGCGTAGGAGCATCTAGGATAAAGGTAGGTGAAAGAGAAGGCTGGGAGCAGCAGGCGAAGGAGGCTCACACTGATATCGGCTAACCTGGCCGGGCTGTGCTCTTCTCTGCTGTCAGAATGGCCACTCCCGTCCAGGTCAGCATGCCCCGGACAAATGCCTCGGGTCTCCCGGAACTCACTGTTCGCGGCAGACCTGCTAGCACAGTGGGCTTGTAGAACTCCTGGCCACCCACTGCAGGCAGCACCCTTCACCCAAAGCAAGAACTGGCCTCAACCTTGAGCTGGGTTTAGCGCCAGAGCTCGTTGGCAGATCTGCCCAGTTTTGCCTCTCCGGCAATAATTGGTATGGCTGCTTCTGCCAACTGTTGGCGAAGAGGTCTGTGGAATCCCAACTACTTTTGTACTTGACTTTTGCCCTCTCTCCAGGCAAAGTGTAATAAGGACACGGATTCATTTCTGCTGGGACTCTGCTGACCACCTTATATATGAACACTACCTAAGACTCTTGCCTTTTCAGTGTCTCTTTTATTCCTTAAAAAAAAAAAAGTGTGTGCTCCTGGTGCTAAGAATACAGCAGTGAATAAAACAGGAGCAGCCTTTGCACGTAGAAGCTTATGTTTCTAGTGGAGAAGATAAATAATAAAACGAGTAAATAAGACAATTGCAGGTACTGGTCATTTGAGATAAAAATGTGAAATAATGGCACGATCAAGTAATTAAGGGCTCTTAGGGCTTCATTATCAAAGAAAATAGAGGTTTAAAACATAATTTAGATGCAACAGTTAATCTGTTAGATTTTCCGAAGACATAAGTGTAGGTGACTTTAGGTAACCTGAGCTGAGACGTAACTAAAGAGAAGTTAGCATGCCAGCCCTGGAGACAAACAGCATTCTAGACAGGGAATGAGTGTGAACGAAGTTCTTGATGCTGAACATTTTGGACTAGTTTGAGGAACAGAAAGTCCAAAAGACCAGAGCTTACTGTGTGTGGAGGAGGAATAGTTGCAGTTGGAGCTTTGAGCAAGAATATAACTGTATTGTTGGCAATGTTTTGTTGTTCAGTGCAAAGGAAAGCTAATAAAGGCTTTTGGAGATGTTGTAATCAGTTTTAAAGAAAATGACTCGGAACCAGGTGTGATGGCACATGCCTACAACTGCAATACTCAGAAGGTTGAGACCAGCTTGGACTACATAGTAAGACCCTATCTCAGCACATCCCCCATAAGAAAATGATTTGGAGAAACTAGGTGGTGTATGCATTCTTATGGTCCCTGCTATACAAGACTCTGAGACAAGAGGACACAAAGGTTCAGATAAACCCAGGAAAACTAGCAAGACCTTATCTCAAAAGAAAAAAAGGATGGAGATGTAACTCAGTGGTAGAATGCTTGCCTGGCTTGCCTAAGGCCCTGTGCTTAATCTGCAGTATCACATTAAGAAAGATAAGAGAAAAAGAAAGCAAGAAAAAGAAAAAAGAGCAAGCCAGGCGTGGTGGCGAGCACCTGTAATCCCAGCACTCAGGAGGCTGAGGCAGGAGGATCACTATGAGTTTGAGGCCAGCCTGGGCTACAAAGTGAGCTCAAAGCCAAACTGAGCTATATCTCAAGACCCTGTCTTAAAAAAGGACACACACACACACACACACACACACACACACAGGGGAAGGAATTAAGGAAGGAAGGAAGGGTCTTGGAGTAGAGCAGAAATAGAGCAAAGAGGGGCTGGGGTTTGGGCTCATCGGCACAGTTCCTGCCTGGCAAGTATGAGATCATGAATCTGATTCCCTGTACCAGAGAACAAAAAGCAAGTCTATGAGATGAATGGTACTTACCCAGGTTAGGGGTAGTCACTATAGAAATAGACATCACAAGATTTTAGGATGCTTTACTGAGTGCAACTATGAAGAAAAGTAGTAGTAAACAAGGTAACTCTAGGTTGTTTCCTTAAGCAACTAGCAGAGTGATAATATCATATAGTATAAAGGTAAAGTCCACATAATATGATTGGAGATACAAGCCTCTAACCAAAATCCATGCATCCCCCATCAGTTGTGTGAAAATCTCTTATCACTCAATCATTGGGATCAAAGCTTAGTTAAATGCTAATGTTGACATAATTATATTCCCCAAAACACATGTACAGACATGTAATGATTTTGTAGGGAGATAAAGATGAATAATAGTCAAAAAAAAAGTCTATTAGGGAGATAGATAACTAAGGCATTTCAAAACAGTAGAATAAGTGTTATAATACAAATATGCCTCTTTTTTTTCTCCTTTTGAGACCATGTCTTGCTATGCATTCAGGCTGGCCTTCAACACACTTTGTAACCCAGGCTGGTTTTGAACTCAAATTGATCCTCCTGCCTTAGCCTCCTGAATGCTGGGATTACAGGCATGTACCACCACACTTGTTTAAAAGATGGTTTTGGTTTTGGTTTTTTTTTGTTTTTTTTTGTTTTTTGTTTTTTTTTTTAAGTATTTAGTACAGGGTCTACAGGGTCTTACTACACAGATTGGACTCCTAGTGTCCTGCTGTTATCAGCCTCCCAAGCACTGGGATTACAGGCACCACAGTCTCAGTCTGCCTCTCAGCGTGCCCCCGGGGGCAGGGCCAGCATGGCACACCAGAGATCAAACCCTTGTCCCTGTGCCTGCGGAAGCAGGCGCTTTAGTCTGCTGAGCTATCTGGCTGGCCTACACCTAAAAGATGCCTTAAAAATGCTTACTTGCCAGGCGTGACGGTGCACACCTGTAATCTCAGCACTCTGAGGGGTTGAGACAGAAGGACTACAAATTAGAGCCCAGCCCTGCTGATTTAATGTTTTAGCAAGATCCTGTCTCAAAAGCAAGGATTTGATGGGAAGATTATCACAATTGACTCCAGGAGGAAAGGGAAAGCAGAATGGAGGAATGAATGCTAACCGGGCCCAGCATTTTGAATCAGTAGGAGCTGAGCCATCAGGCAGGAGAGAAGGAACATTTCAAGCAAAGGGAAAATAAGGTGAAAGGTCACAAGAGCAAGAGCCAGAAACACCCAGGAGATACGAAGGTAGCTAAGTACTGTTACAGTGTAGGGTACTTCTGGAACAACACCAAGAGGTAAAGCTAGCATTGGAACTTGAACTTACAGGGCAATGTTTATGAGATGTTCTGACTCAGACCTCACAGATGTGAGGACCATGAGGAGCCTGTGAAGGGTGTTAAGTAGGAGATTTAGGAGTCAGTGCTGGGGGAGGAGGGACAACTAGAAGTCAATAGACAAAGCAGAAGGGTGATGCAGAAATGTAAGCTTAGCTGGAGATGATAATGATCTAAACAAGTGGATGGAAAAAAGGCTGAGAGATACTTAAAGAGACAACTGACAGAATTTAGATAGTAACTGGGTGTAGGGGGTGAAGAATCTATTCAGAATCCATGAATGAGGCCAAATGCTGGAATTAATGCTGACTGAGGCAAGAAAATGCACGTAAGCTGCATTGTCCACCTCCTCCTGTGACCTAATGAAATGAACAAGAAGCAGTCAAGTTTTATTTTATTTTTATAATGACATAACTTTGACATCTTTCTGATTATGTCAATAAGACACATTTATTACAAAAAATAAAATTAAATATAGAAAAGTAAAAAATCGAAAGCCATCTAATGTTTTATTCAAAGAAGCAACTAAATTTTGATATAGAGACGACCTGGCCTAGTGGTACATGCCTGTAATCCTAGCACACAGGAGGCTGAGGCAAGAGGATGGCTGTAAGTTTCAGGCTAGCTGGGGCTACATAATGAAGATGGCTTGGGCTACAATGTGAGACCCTCTCTCAAAAAATTAAAACTAGCAGGGCATGGTTACACACACCTGTAATCCCAGCACTCATGAGGCTGAGGCAGGAGGATCATTGCAAGTCTGAGACCAGCCTGGGCTACAAAGTGAGCTTAAGGCCAGTCTGAACTGCATCACTAGTGAGACTCTGTCTCAAAAAGACCAAACAAGCAAACACCAAACACCTAAGTTCTGTAAAGGGCCACATTTCTCTTAATACGAAAAATCAGGCAGTAAATTTTTATCCCATCCTAAGTATGTATGACTTCACCATTGCCCCTCAGGCATACACAAAACTAAGGAAGAATGAGGCAAGGACCTAAACCAAAACACAGACCGTGCTTGGTATATTCCCCAAAGCTCTTTTTAAAATTTTTTTATTTTTATCTGGTACAGGGTCTCACTACGCAGCTTAAACTCACAGCGATCTTCCTGTCTCAGCCTCCCCAGTGCTGGGATTACAGGCATGCACCACCACTCCTGCTTTCGGTGGCTGGTGTGGCACAGGGCTCACATGGCATGCAGTAGTGGGGATCAAACCTGTGTCCTTGTGCTTGCCAGGCAGGCGCTTAGACCACCAAACTATCTCCCTGGCCCTCCCAAAAACTCTTGACAGCATAGTATTCTATTTCCAAAGCACCCAAGACAATACTTATACATCCCCTGATAAATAGGTTGGATAGATACATAAAACCAACCAAACACTTAAGGCTCTAGTGTATCAGACACTATTTCCTTTCTTTTCTCAATGATTTGATCATTTTGCAAGGCTCTTTGATGCAAGGAAAAGAATCATCTATCCCAGTTAAGTAGGATTTTCTCTAGCTTTAAACGGTAACGTGCATTATAAGCCAGCAATAGGTGTAATAAGAGTTCTGGAGATGTACACACAGGAAGAAACAATGCTCAGAGTTCCTGAAGCAACACTGGTGATGGGTACTACCATCTATCTGCCTTGCATGACAGGAGAGCTGCCACACAGCTGTGCTCAAGACCAGGTCATCAGTTGTGACAGTACTGTAGTAGTGACCCACGTGACATTTTCTCCAAAAGAAAGGGGTTAGTTTCCTTTTAACAACCCAATATCAAATTTTAATTACCTAAGAAAATAGATTTATTTCTTATTAGATAAATTACACAAACTTGTGGGGGGAAATTGAAACAATACGGAGTTAGAAAGGAAGAAAATTCAAAATCATCAGAAATTATATCAGCCCATCCTTGCATACAATTGTTGGGAGCCACGGAAGCTGGAAAATTGGTCAAGTGTGTGTAAGAGGGACTAGGCCTCAGTGCCTAAAGCAAACAAGCTACCTCAGTCCTGAGATAAGCATCCTAACTGGTTAATGTCAGCTATTAGTCACTAGGCAACCTTGTGGCATGTGTTACTGACCTTGCAGAGGTATAAATAAATGTCCATATTGCTGCTGGGGGTGGGGGATCTTCTTGCCAACCAGGCACACACGAGCCACCACCTAACCCAGCTCTTGTCTTCTTGTCTATCTTTTCCACATTCCTGCCACCATTTCTCCCCAGGTAGCACGGATCACCCTGAGACCCACAGATCCTTGCACAGTTCATTATGCATAGCAACACATACAAATACTGAATTTTTCACTGGGATTTTTGCATTTGGGGATTGTTCATACTAGATTTTTGGAGAAGTTTTACACTCATGGCAAGGTTAAGCAGAATGTACAAAAGATGTCCCCAGACTCTTCACAAACACATGTATAGCCTCCCTCATGACCAGCGTCCCCCACCACAGAGGTACTGAAGAGCCTATACTGACACACCATTATCATTCAACATCATAATTTTTATTTTAGGGTCCTGCTTAGGATTGACTGACTGATTCTGTAGTACCAGGGATTGTATGCAGGGCCTTTGGACTGCATTATAGCCCCAGCTCTTTTTTGAGGAGGTAAGGGTATACAGTGTGTTCAGGGTCTCACTACTATATTTGTAGTGATCTGCCTGTTTACAGCCTTCTGAGAGCTGGGATTACAGGTACGCACCACCATGCCCAGTCTCAGTCACCCTCTCAGTATGCCCAGCAGCATGGTGGGCACATCAGGCCCAGGGATCAAACTGCCAACCCCTGCGCCTGCTTGCAGGTGCTTTAATCCACTGAGCTATTTGGCCAGCCCTTTCCCAGCTCTTTATTTTCATTTTCAAACACAATCTCACAAAGTCCCTAAATTGCCCATTCAACTCAAACTTACTTACTTTCTCTTTCTTTCTATTATTATTATTATTATTATTATTATTAGTCTTATTGAGACATGGTCTCACTATGCAGTTCAGACTGGCTATGAGCTTAATTTGTAGCACAGGCTGGTCTTGAACTCAGAATGAACATCTTGCCTCAGCCTCCCAAGTGCTGGGTTACAGACATGCATCACTATGCCAGGCTTCAACTCAAATTTTCAACCCCCTGCCTCAGCCTCCTTTTTTTTTTTTTGGATGTACTTTATTTTATTTTTTAAAAAATATTTAGGACAGGACCTACAGGGTCTGCAGGGTCTCACTATGTAGATCAGACTCATAGTGATCCTCCTGTTTTCAGCCTCCC
>NDGN011456560.1:0-16157 GCA_002564285.1 Tympanoctomys barrerae
AGAGAGAGAGAGAGAGAGAGAGAGAGAGAGAGAGAGAGAAAGAGAGAGAGAGAGAGAGAGAGGGAGACCTGTACTCCTGGCCAGGCAGCACCTTCCTTTCTGCTTAACTGAGTTAGCTCCAACCTCGCACGCTCTCAGCCCACCTCCAGACTGCTCTTGCCCTTCTCTGTCCATTTGCTAAATGGCTGCTTACTACCCATGGGGTAAGTGTGGCACAGCCTCCTATTTAATCATTTTCTAATTGTATCTTCCAGCTCTCATTGTCAGCTGTGGGGACCAGGGAACCTTCCTGTACTGGAAGAAATCAAAGATCTAACCTCCTAGATGGAACTATACAGTCTCCTGGCTTCCTGACTCACTTATTTTCTGTGCCCAACCTCAGATATTGTTGGTGATTATTATGCAATAAAATGTTATTGTCGTTGTTTATTTTTGCCAATAAACATGATTTTAAAAAGCCATCTCTAATAGATGCTGTGTATATTATAAGGAAACCAAAGCAGCAAAGTGCCTCGTGGTAGGCAGGTGGGCAGTTTGCTAAGCTTACTGATAGGACATGCGACAATGTTGAAAGGCAGCTTTGAAGTGACACCCAGGCCATATTTGGTCCCAGAAGGCAGTCATGTCTTAGTTTGTCTCTGATTCTTGCTTTGGCAAGACCATCAGTGTGTGTGAAAACCTCTGGGATCCCTGCACTGAACCTGAACTAACTATACTGCACCTACAAATAAGGAGTTAAATCGAGGCTTCTGAGTCATAAGCTTTTATCAAGTAGGGGGCACATACTTTTTGCATTTATAATTATTCAAGTATGGATTTGCAAATTCAAATTAACAAATGAGCAGTGCAGGGATCACACACACACACACACACACACACACACACAAAGGTCAAGAGGCAAAGAAGAGAGAAGAAATGCATTTCTTGCGCAACCTTCAACTTTCATCCCAGTGCCCAGTTTCCTTAGGGCCCCCACATGTTCCACGTGACCTCTCCATGGCTGGATGGCCCCAACCCCATCTCATACTCCACGCCTCTGTCCTCCTGGGCCTGCAGGTAGGTTGTGGAGGCGCCCTGCTGTCTTGCCACCAGACCTCACACAGGCAGCAGCAGGACTCCCCTGACGCACGCAAGACACAAGCGCCGGTATCCTCACTGCTTCTCACAGAGTAACTCACTTGCTGATGCTAACAGTGGTAAAGATGGTGGTTTGGGCCAGCAAAATGTCTTTCTAAATGACAGTGTGACTGGTTGCAGGTACATGCACACATGTGTCTCTTTAGGGGATGAGACACTGTACTCTTACTGGAAAGAAACTCTTTAGTTCCCTTCCAGCACTGATCATACAATGATTGTATGATCTAGGGGTGCTTTTCCCAGTGACCCCACCTAGAAAGGGTGGCAAGGGACAGCAGCCCCCATCTGGACAGCAAGTAGAGCAAAAACAGAAGACATCGGGCAAAGGAAGTGAAGGCCAGCCTGGGGCCTACTGGGGAGATAGCCAGAAGGCCTTGCCATTAAAAAATAGAAATCCTCCCTAGAACTTTGTGCTAGGGCCTAGGCTCTTGCTTCATGTTGAGTACCCATTATCCAAAATGTTTTGGAACAGGGTTTCAGGTTTTAGATTTTTTGTTTTAAATTTTGGAATATTTGCATATACATAAAATAACTTATCATTTACCTATATACATAGCCTGAAGTTAACTTTACACAATATTTGTAATGGTTTTGAATGTGAAAGAGATTTTCACGGCCTTGAGTTTCCACTTGTGACATCCTGTTAGCATTCAAACTGTTTCAGATTTTGGTGCATTTCAGATTTGGTGCATTTTGGACGTCAGCTTTTCAGATTTTCAATCTATTAGAAACTGATTGCTTTTTGGTTTAAGGTAAAAGTCATCAGTTAAAACTCTGAAATTCCCTAGAAAATGTGATACAATCATTGCCAACCCACCACGAAGGAGCCTGCCCATCGTTCCAAGGAACTATATGGACACTCAGGAATGAGGCCCCAGTGGGCTTGCCTGGTCTGGCTGGGAGGGAAGACAGGTGCCAGCGTAGGGGGCACTGTTGCACGGACCTCGAAGGCCTAGCCCAGTGGAGACAGTTTGCTGGTTTGGCAGCCAGGCAACAGCTCCAACCAAGAAGCTTGTAATGAAGGGGAAGCCCGGCTTGGAGAGAGGAGGCAGGGCAAGGGCATGCACACCTTCTGGGGCACAAGAAAAGATCTGCTTTGTATGACCAATATGGGACAGGGCAGATGTAGAGAACTGCTGTTTCAGACACAAAGGTGCTAGAAATCACTAGGGGATATTTCAAAACATGTATAATGTTTTACACATGGAAGATAGCTTTTTTTTTTCTTTTCAGTATTGGGGATTGAACCCAGGGCCTCTGCACTGAACTATATCTCTAGTTCTTTTTTTATCTTGAGATAGGGTCTCACTAAGTTGCCCAGTCTGGGCTTGAACTTGTGATTTTACTGCCTGAGCCTCCCTGTGTGCTAGAGTTTCAGGGGTGTGCCACTTGCCACTTGTCTGACTGGAATGTAACAGGTTTTTCTTGTACCTGGGATCAAACTCAGGACTTTGTGCTTGTGGACAGGCACTTATGCCACTAAGCTATCTCTCTGGCCCTGGCATACAACACTTTAAAGGCTGGAGAAGTTTGTGCCTGAGAACTCTGTCTAGTGAATTAAGCTTTGCCATTGTGACAAATGATAGGACCAAAACATATAATAAAAGTGTCTATTTTCTGATGCACAGTATAGTAACAAAATATTTTTAGCCTATCCAAATGTCTTTCTTTGGGAAAAAAATGTTATGGTATTATGTTTTCTAACAGTATACCACAGAATAAGTGTAACAAACATTGAAGTGAACCGCCTACGCAAAAGTGCCACACATTCCCATTAAAGACCTTTGAAGGACATGCTGACCTTCCCAAAAGCAAGCAGTAGTGTCTTAAGGTCCTTCTGCACTGCAGTTATTCATTAAAAAATCCATACACACTCTGCCAAGAAACACCACAAGCTACAAACTCTGCCTTCCGACTGTTACACGCACTAATCCAGACACACAGTCCAACAAATAAATAAGAAGTTCTAACCTGGCATTTCTCTTTCTAAAGAGCTAGTTTTCAGAATGAAATTTTAATGGCAAGAAAGTTTGTTTTCACAAGTTGAAGACATATTTACTTTCAGCAAAAGACAGAGATCTAAGGCACCAAATACGAGAGAGAGAGAGAGAGAGAGAGAGAGAGAGAGAGAATAAATGAGCATATTTTTTGTCTTGTTCTTGGAGCACCAAATCTAACAGCAGAGCGCAAGCAACAAATATTAGTTACCATTCCTCACATCCTCCAACTGAAAACCTAGTTTCCGTCCCCGACTGCAGTAAATGTCAGTGTGGAGTTTGGTCATGACAAGCACACAAAGCCCATTGTTTCCCAGCACTCGGGTTTTCACAGCCCACCCTTCCCTTGCAGACAAATTATGATTTAACTTCTGCCTCCTGTACCTATCATCCAGCCGAGGGGTGGGCAGGGATGGCCTTGACAGGTGCGGGTTCCGGGGCTCTAACATCTTGCTCTGTCTTAGAGCCCCTTTGTGGGCTCATTGCTCCTCTTCTGGGCCAATCATTAGCTCTTCCTCCCCCCCCTCCCCAGGTCTTTTATTAGGATATTTGGTCTTTATTTTCCAGAGACAATGAAATCAAGTGTTGGTTATTTCTGAACTGCACAGTTTCTAGATAGTAAGCAAGCAAATATGTTACAATAAGCCTCTGGCTTCCCACAATCTACGCGTCTCATCTTTAAGGACACCCCTAGAGGACTCGCTGTGTTAAGCACAATGAGCGAATTATCCCTGGAAGAATGCAGTCTGCTTCCAGACACATATTTCTCCAGCAGATAAACACACATCTAATCCGTTCATAACTGAAGGCATTCAACACAATCTATACTTTGGAGAACACTCTAAAAAAAGTAGGACTTGAACTTGCAGAAGGGGCTGGAGTGTTTTGCTGAAATTCTGCAGTAGGATTTTCCAAAATATAATTTAAAGCAAGAATCTCTTACAGTTCCAGAGTAACAACTGTTGTCACATCCTGGCCAAAGGGGACAACCCCCATTTGCTGGCCTTTTCCTCTCCTCTCTTTTGTGACACTCCTTGCAAGCAGTGAGGTGAAGTCCTGGGGGTGGGGTGGGACCCTGGACACCACCGCTGTCTCCACCCTCGGCTGGCCCAGAAGTTCTGGCTTCACAGCAGCCTCTCATGAGCAACAGAGGTGGGAGACACAAACAAGGCACTTGGTGCAAATTTAACGCAGTTTCTGAGCCAGTTTAGAACCCGCCTAGAGCGACTGCCATGTTTCAGGGGTTATCAGAGTCTTCTTCCCCACTCCCAAAGCTACTGTGTCACAGCGGTTGACAGCTTCCCCTAATTTTTAGAGCCAAAGAGGGGGCCGAGGGTTGGAGCTGATACCGGCCTCCTGTACCATGTCACAGGGACAGTCCTATTGAGGCAGGAATGTGTATGACACCAAATGCAGATTCCACTCCAGAGAGGCAGAAGTTACTCCTAAGTGATTTCAGGTGACTTAATTCTTTCAAGAATTTGTTTTTATTAACTGCTTTTAATTGTTTTTTGAAAACATTGACAAAATGATTTTGAGCACTTTTAATAAAAAAGGGAACTACAATCGTATTGCATGCAACTAGTTTCAGCAGGTACAACAAGCAATAAAGCCCTGGGGAAATCTGACTTTTTGCACTAAATGAAAACATTAAACAGAGATTGTTTTTGTCATTTATGGCGTAGTAAAGCACACTGCAGAATAAGATTATTGTTTGAACCTCAAATGTACTACACCCAAAAAGCTTTCCTTCTTTTCAGTTCAGAAGTCAGCGCTTATTTCAATTATATGCAAAAGTATTTACTTCATTAAGTCTCGTGATAATAAACAGCACAGGCATCATATTTTAAACATCAAAACAATCAAAATAATCTAAGAAAAGAATGTATTCCACAACAATTAAGCAGAATTACAAACATAAAAATGTAAATAACTGTGATTGTCTGGTTGACACGATCAGTCTCAAGGCATCCAAGAAAAAAAGTGGTTACAGGAACACCTAGAACTGTACAAGATAAATTAGAAACATACTCATTTGTGATTGTATATTAATATAGTGAGGCAAACTAAACTCTTGCTTCTGCGATATTCTCATGTAAGGGATTAAGAAATAGAACTATCTCGAGATCAATGCGCAATGCTACAGAAGGCACGTTTATCTGTTCCTCTTGCTGTCTTTCACAATGAAGCACGTTTAAAAAGCTTGAGCTGTGAATGAAAGCAACAAGGGCACTGACCCCAGCGTGTGTTTACGGATGCCCACCCGTTGCCCGGGTACTGGTCTTGGCTTTGTGAACTGCGGCTAACAGCAACAGCCTGAGGACCCTTCTTGGCCCTGTACTTCTTCTCTTGGCTTTTAACTAACAGAGTCGCCCACTCACCCTCACTAGCTGGGGTCCACTGAGCCGCAGATTTCCTGCTGAGCATTTAGTGGACACGGGCTTTGCCTTCTTTGAGTGCCTGCCACGCAAGCATGGATAAGCCTCAGAAAATGAATGACAAGTGTGACAAGTGTTACTCAACAATGTGGGATGCCACAGACATCAACTACCAAGAATTGTACGTGAATACTTGGCTTGATTTTTCTAACCTGCCCTTCAGGTGGACAGAGATGTTCTATTGATGAAGCTCGCCTTGGGTCGCCTGCCCTTACTGTTCCCATTCCAATCTCAGAGAGCAAGCCCAGCTGGACTCATCTTTCATCTAAAGTTTAATTACTTGGTATCCACGCTGACAGTCAAACTTGCTGAAAGTTTTTGTGAGTGTAAGCGCTTGCTTAATTCCTGGTTCCCACAGAGGTGCATGAAGTAACTTGTTTATGTTAACAGAACAAAGGGCAGGAAAAGGAGCTCTCCGTTCCCCTGCAGGTTTATTTTAATGAGGTCCCGAAACAAGTGTAACCAAATTTATTTTGGTTTATTCTAAATAAAAACGATCAAATCCTTTAAAAGTGTATAAGAATGGAGAAAAAGAAGGAGAAAAAGCCAAACTATGAATACCAGCAGTTCTTTTACTACCCACTGGATGATGTCTCTACATCCGGGATGGGCATTCCCTGCACACTGCCCTCACCCCCACCTCCCTGGGTCCTGTTTTGCGGCCACGTGCGCACACCCTGCTCACTGGCTGGCTGGCATCCATGTAGTCTTGGCTACTGGGAGGCACCAAGGTCACCAGGTAAGAAGATAGGCCAATGGGCATGTCCTCCACTCCCTTGATGATTAGGGACCTAGTTGTCAGGCATGGCTGCATCACACACAGTTCCTTGAGGACTCCAGCCCTCCCAGCCTCCCTTCACCTTTACCTTATTTTGTCCCTGAGTCCTTCCAGCATCCCAGGCGGTTGCCCCAGAGACCAGAGGCTCAGGCTTCTTGCTGTTGCCATCTGTCCTGGGGCACAGGCCTCTGGCTTGCCTAGCCACTCTGCCTCTTTAACGTAAGGGTTCTTGGTTCAAAACACTAAGTGTGAGCTAACTCAGCGTCTTGCCTGTCTCAGGCGGACACGATTTCATACAAACTCCAGAATCTTTGGTCTTCAAAGCAGATAGTAGTTGGACTCCACATTTTTTTTTTTCAGAGTGGTGATCTTTGCCTTTTATTTTGTGACACAATGCCAAATTTTAGCCCCTTTGTGATTTAGGGTTGGTCCAAGTCAGATCAGGTGGAGCCTATTCCATGTCAGAAAGAAATGTCACATTTGTCTTGACTGATGAATGAATTTGCTCAATATTATTGAGCCACTTCCATGTATAGTGACTCTGGTGCCAAAATAAAAGGGATGAATAAAACAGTAAAAATCTCTGTTTTGGGGGATTATTTTCCAGCAGAGGAACAGAGGAACTGATGTCCTATGATCACAGCTTATCAATACTGGAAAGAGACTGCAGGGTCTCTACTCTAACTCCTCCTTGACTTTGTCCGACTTTATCTTCATTGGCTAACGACATCTGAGGAAGTGGGCATCACCTCTGTGTGGAGCCTTCTGATTACTGAGCAATGCATCCGTGGTCAGACAATCCAACCCACTCAGAAGGGAGGCAGTTCCTGTCTTTAAAGTACCTTCTCATCTTGAGCTGAAGTTCTTTAAGAACCACTCTAGGAACACACAAGAGATCACAGCTCTTGTATGTACGGTGAGCTTAGTTATGCAAGACAGACCATCAAGTTTCCCATAGGTATTTGCTTCTTCCTTCAAATGCTTATGAAGGAGCTGTCCCAGAGGCAGGGCTCATGGGGATGGCTAAGCCTTGTAGTTGTGGAGATTGTGGGACAGCACTTAGAAGGAATGGTGCTACCCCTTGGTCACCTTCTCCCTGTGTCTCCGGATTTTGCTTTTTAACTGTTTCTACCAGAGAGTTTTCAGAATCTTCACACTCCTCATACCAACTCAGTACTGTAAAAAATGTCTTCTGGGAAATAAATGCGCTCCTTGCTCCTCTGAGACGGAGCCTTGGAAAAGGCAGCAACAGTCTGTCTTCTCAGGGCATTCGAAAGGCTGAGAAGTCACTGGGGGATGGAGGTGGAGAGAAAAGACCATCCGGGTTCTTCTACTTTCTGTAGGCAGAGCCTGCTGGTACACCTGGAATTATGCCAGTGACCACTCATCCTTGTTTGGAAATATACAGCTGCATACCACAATTAATAATTTTGTTTATGCTAACAGTACTCCACCTAGAAAGTACCTTCTACTTTCCTTCCCCATTCTGTTTTGATCCTATCCTGTAATCTGTTTACATGGGTCTTCTGTCTTCTCAGCTTTTTCTTTTTTCTTCCTCCACACATGGAGCAGAGCTGCCTGGGCAAATATCTTGACACCATTTTTTTCATAACCACTTGGACAAGGGTCCTATAAAATGTGGTTCTAGTAAATCACAGTGTCATCTTCCCTGCCCAACTTTTTCACCAAGGTATAATCAGATTAAAATGAACAGATTAAAGGAGCCTTTAATCTGGGGTCACAGAAGGACTGGTTGGGGAAAGAGGGAGCCTATAACTTCACTCACTCTTTTTTTTTTTTTTGGCAGAACCGGGGATTGAACTCAGATTCTTGCGTTTGTCAGTCAAGCACTTATCCTACTGGGCCAACTCCCCGGCCCCAACTTCACTCACTCTTGATGCTTATATACTGACCACGTGCAAATGAAGCAGCTCTAAGAGGAATGAGGAATTGGTTCGTACAATGACTACCAGTTATCTTCCTAGTGATTTAGTAATAAAAATCCAACCCCAGAGCAGAGCTGATTTTGTGTAGTCAAAGCCAGCATCTGCTGCTTGTGACATGATGTGTGAAAGGACACCAGACCTAGAACTGAGATATGTGGAGTCTCAGATCGATCAGATATGTTTAACATCGTGGCCAGGTTGCTAACCTCTTTGGATTCCACATTCCCTCTGGATTAGTGAAAAATGAGCTCTGGAGTCTCTGCCTGACATTTAAGAACACTTTCCAAATAGATGAATCAAAGATTCCACCACTTGGGATGATGTGTCAACACCGTGACCTACTTCTGGGCTCCATGGATGGCTTCTCTTGAGAAAACAACTTTAGGATCTTAGACGTGGGCCCACTGTCACTGAAAAACATGAGCTGACATATGAGACAGAAGTGTGTGGCCTATCTGTAGGTATGCCAGCTTTCGCTTGCTGTGACCAAACACACGGCATAAACAACTTAAAAGGAGCTAAGGTTTATTCTGGCTCATGGCTGCAGAGATTTCAGTCCATAGTCAGCTGGCCCTACTGCTTTTGGTCCTGGGAAGAGGCACAAAGGTCATGGCAGGAGGGTGTGGTGGAGGGAAGCCGCTCCCCTTGCAGCAAACAGGAAGTGGGGAGGGTGGGAAAGAGCCAGAGAGAGGAAGAGACTGGAGATAAAACACACCCTTCAAAGACACACACCCAGTGACCTACCTTCTGCAGCAAGACCCCACCTCCTAATAGTCCCTTCAGCCCTGAACCCACCAAAAGATTAATTGATGACATTGTGGCTCTCAGCATCCAGTTACCTTTCTAGGCCCGCCTCTAAACACAGGAGGTTTTGGGGGAGACATCTGAGAAACAAACCATAACAATGCAAAGACTGATTTAACTGACTGCTAATTCCTTAGGTGTCATAACTTTTGAAAGACACCTTAAGCTAGCAGTTACCAGGAGAAAACCTCCCTACCTAAATTCTCAGCATCATCTAAAAGCAGCCCATGTCAACCATTCAGGTCATGCTTTTTATTTATTCACTGACATCATCTCCACTCTGCAAAATTGCATTCTGAAAACCAGGTTATAAAGTGGATTACAAAATAGCTCCTTTGACCACATGGGTGTTGTCATAATGTGTGGCTGAATCCCAAGCAAGCACCTGCTTTACTGTACTCTTGGAATAGCAGTGACATAGACACTGAGTGAAAAAATATGCTTCTATAACAGATAGAAAGTACAGTTGGTTTTAAATCATTCAAGGAGCTTTTAACTCATAAGTTTATGTGCAATTAATGATGATTATTACAAAGGCAGTGCAACAAGCTGTCCTGGGTGAGCCTCTGTGGAGACTAAGTAAGTGAGACTGGAATATTCTGTGTAGTTGTCCGCAGCGAGGTCTGCTTATTATGACTGATTTACAAGGGCCTGTGGTGGACTGACAACTGGCGGTCAAGTTGTAACACCCAGCTGAACTGAACCAGTGTACAGCAGCAGAAGAGGAAGAGGAAGAGGAGGAAGAGGAGGAGGAGGAGGAGGAGGAGGAGGAGGAGGAGGAGGGGGAGGAGAGAAGCTGCTAGGGAGCTGCTCATTCTCGTGGAGGCCCTTGGCATGTTGACTTGTCTGATATGAATGCAGCTATTCTCATCATTGAAGAAGCTTGGGACCTTGTTAAATGACTACAGTTCACCTTGGTGGAGCTCTGGTCCTTATTTCGAGGGCAGATCCCTCAGCCTGCTAGCCTAGATCCTTCATCCCACTGGCACAATTTTTCTATCTTCCACCACTGACCTTCGGGCTTTCCCAGCACAGAATTGTGAAACAGGCCTGCGTGAGACGTAGCTGTGGGCCCTTGGTCTCCAGTGGGACTCTTGTGAGGCGTTGTTACAGGCTCCAGGTCTTCAGCTGGACTCATGCAGGCCATTGCTGTGGCATCCAGGCCCTCAGCTTGCATACTGGGTCTTTAGTGTGTGGACAGATTTCCTGCACTCTCTTGTGTATGACTCTTTGGGTGACTATTATAAAATAATTCTATTAATTATGTGTCCTGTGTTGTTCTTCTTGCAAACTCTGACTACAGCAGGGGCTTATCTAAGAAACCTCCTAGAAAAAGAATTCCAACAATATCTAACTATCTATCAAATGTTTTTTTCAGGTGTGTATCACACGGATTCTACTTGAGGGGCTGAGGGTAGGCTTCCAGTAGTAATAAAGTAATAGAAGACTTAGTGGCTTGGAAGAGACAAGCGGAAGGAAGACTGGATAGAATAGGGATAGAGTGAGCAAAGGCCATGAGGCTTAGGGGACACGTTGGTTGCTGATACTGATATTGTATGTGGCTGTGGTTGTGGCTGATACTTAATGTGGTCCCACTGCCAACCAGCTGGGAAGCCGTGTGTGCCTAATGAAGAAAGAAGAGGCTAGATGGCAAGAAGCAAAAATAAGAGAAAATATTGCAGCATAAATATCCCAGCCAGGGCCGGGGAGATAGCTCAATGGTCTAAGCGCCTGCCTGGCAAGTGCAAGGACCCAGATTCGATCCCCAGTACCATATGCTATGAAACCAGGTTTGGTGGCCCACATCTGTAAACCTAGCTCTGGGGAGGCTGAGGCAGGAGGATTACTATGAGTCTGAGCTGTGTAGTGAGACCTTGTACCAAATAAATCGATAAATAAAAGATTAAAAAAAGAGAGAAAGAAATATCCCAGTCAACTAGCTGTGGATCTTTATATCCAGTGGAGAAAAACATAGGATGAGAGACTTTTCCCTGGAAGAGAAGAGTGAGTTTCGGCAGCCTGGGGTAGGGGACTCTGGCCCACTAAGAGCATCCCTTGCTTTGTGGAGCTTGGAAACTCTGAACTGCTGAGGACAGGGCTTCAGGGTGCTTCCCGGGAAGAAAGGCAAGGGTGAGGTTCTGCCCTTGTGCTGGTGGGAGGGAAAACAGAGCTGGAGAAGTTTGACTATTTAAAGTGACTTTACTCAGAGGCCTGTTGAGTCAGGGCCTGAGCCAAACCTGACCCCAGAAGCTGCACACTGAAGCCACCAGATAACGCGTGACCACAGATTTGTTACATGGTCAACGCTGGTTTAAAGTTCTTTAAATCAAGGTCTCATGTTTTAAAAAGAAGGAAACTATCTCACATTAAAAAAAAAAATGAGAATTTTTGAGTGAGGAAAAGGTTTCCCCGAACAGTAACAACTCCAAAATATAAAACTCTGTTCCCACCAGTCTAACCTTCCTGCTGAGCAGCAAGGGATGGGCACTGGGCCGCGCCCGCTGGCTTCACCAAGCCGCGTGATTTCCAGCTTGCTGTAGTCCTCACCACCCGCTTCGGTGTTTACCCTCCTGCTTCTCCCCTTTACATGATCTGCCTGGCCCTAGGGTATCGGACGCTGGATAATGCCCGGATGCATATCTGGGTACTGGCCTCTAGGCTATGTTAGTAGACCTAGAAACCACCCAATTATATAACATGGTAACATTACTCTTTTGCTTCGCAATTTGTAAGCCATATGAAAACAAAATGCAAAAACCAAAACATTACTCCGGTTGCTCTAGACAAGATTCGTGGGGGAAAGCCATACAGTAACCTCCTACAGTGGAAAGATTCCGTGAGGGAGGTGAAAGATGGAAAGCTTGCAGGGCAAGGGAGCGGGGATGCCAACAGCGAGTCAAGGGATGCGAGCTCTTGTTTTCCTCTTTCCATTATTTATGTGAACCAGTTTTACCCTTCTAGTAGCTTTATGTGCCTACATGTCAGTAAAAATGTTAGAATTCACTTAGGGTTTCTGCGAAGGAATTACGATAGAAGCAGCAATTTAACTGGGAGTTCTGCCAAACTAAATATCCAGGCAACTGGCATCAGAGTTTTTGACATTAAAAAAAAAATCTCAGAATTGTCAGGCACATGTGTAATCCTAACTATTCTTGAGGCTAAGGCAAGAAGATCATCCGCTCAAGCCCAGCATGGGCAACTTGGCCCCAGAAGGTGACACACTGGATTGGCTGGCGACACTCTGGGACCCTGCTCAACTACTTACTTTTTTTTTTTTTTTAATGTATTTGGTACAGGGTCTTGCTATGTGGCTCAGACTCATAAGGATCCTCCTGTTTTCAGCCTCCCCAGTGCTGGGATTACAGGTGTGTGCCATCACGCCTAGTCTCTGTGGCCAGCTCAGCGTGCCCAGGGGTGGAGCCAGTGTAGCACGTGGTCCCAGGGATCGCATCCTGGTCCCTGCACTTGCCTAATATCTACTCACTTTTTTTTTTTTTTTTTTTGTATTTTTTGTATTTTAGTACAGGGCTGCAGGTCTCACTGTGAAGATCAGATTTGTAGTGATTCTCCTGTTTTCAGCCTCCCAAGTACTGGGATTACAGGCTTACACCATCATGCCCAGTCTTAATTGCTGTCTCCGAGTGGTCGGCACGGGATGCCGGAGATCAAACCATGGCCGCTGCACTCTGCCTAAGCAGGCACTTTAGTCCGCTGAGCTATTTGGCTGGCTCCTACTCACTCTTTTAGAAATATTGAAGCAGGAAATTATTTTTGATGGCCTTCTGAAAAAACACTAATTCTTTTTGGTATCTTTTGAAAAACAGGGTAGAAGTTACACCTTAAACTTAGAGGTTTTGGTTTGTGCATCAAAATAAGCAGACTTACAGGCAAGGAAAAAAGAACACATGGTCTCCTCTAGCTTAGAAGAGTGTTTGTGAATTTTGACACCGATCACTGAAGAAGGCAGCTGGAGGCATTAATCCCCAGCATTTTTCCTAGAAAGGGAGGAAAGCCCCATCCTGTCCGCCATACCAGTGTTTATTTCTTTCTGAACCCTCGAGATAAAAATTCTACTACGCAGAAGCCTCAGAGTGGATTTGCAGACATCACCCAGTCTTTCTGCAGAAAGATGGCCTCTGATATGTGATATCTTCCCCCAGGAGCAGAAGGAGGAGGGACGGGTGAGGAGGACAGAAAAACAAAACCAGCCACTTTCCTCTAATCCTGGTGTGGAAGAAAAAAGCAGAAAGCTAAAAGCTTCCCTGAGGGAAAAGACTACTTTAGACTGCCTTGGATCTAGCAGGTCTAACAAACTTCAGAGTACTTAATGTGTTTGTGGAGGTCTGTTTAGGAGACTGCAGGCAGCAGTGTCACTCCTCCAGGGCCTGGAAGCCCTATGTAGTGATGCCCACGTGCATGGCCTAGTCCCAGCATCTTCTGTGGGCATCCTGCCTCTCGGTACTTCTGTGGAAATCCCATGGCCAAGAAAGTGCGGAAGGAGTGGGCTATTCTCTTCTACGTGGGTAAATCTCATGTCATAATTTTATTTTTAAAGAGTTCCTGTTAAGTGAAACCACTTATAATGACGGTATCCTCAAAATAGTCTTTGCATTCCATTCTATCATTGACATTTTGGTTTTAATCTGTTTAGACATCTTCTGATACAATTTGCTGAAAGAAACAGGTAAGTACACGGGCTAAACCAACATTTCCCCACAAGTGAGCTCAAAAGCTACTCCTAAGCCACTTCTGTGGACTAAATGCTGCCCTCCCTGACCAAATGTCAAATCCCGAAGAATCCAAGGAAGTAATTAACATTAGACAAAAACATAAGGGTGGGGTTCTAGATAAATAACAAGAAGAAGAGACTTTAGAGATTTTATTTCATCATCCCAAATAGATATAATTTTAAAGAGACTTTAAGTGCTCAAAGCTACATGGCCTGCCCAAAGGAATAAAGGATTATATTAGAACTAGTCAGGGATTATGATGAGGTTCAAGATGAGGTTAACTGTAGGTTAACTGTAAACCTCTTCTATCTCCAGATTGGACTTTTCCTGAAGGGACAAGAAAGACCCTTGTGGCCCATATGAGATGCTACCCAATTCCATTGGAAAGAGACCAGATGGAGAAGTGGGTCTGAGGTCACAGGTGAGAGTAAGAGTATGTCTATGGCACAGTTACCTCCTGACCTCAGAAGAAAGGCGGCTGGGTGCTGGGCAGTCTGCACATGGGACAATGACCACCTCCTCCTCCATTTCACAGAATGAACTAAGATTCAGTTTCAATAACCTCACAGGTACACGATGAAGTTGGATTATCAATCACTGAGAGAACTTCAACTCTGAAGTTTAAGAGCCAGTGGAAACGAAACATTTACTACTATTTCACTTGCAGTCTTTTAAAACTCCTAATGAAAATAGGACTCCTGAATTCCCTACCCCATATTTCTTTAAAACCAGAATGAAGTTTTTACTATGGTCTTTAACCCAAAAGACCTTAAATTAATTTAGCTTATATTGTCAAGGATAGTAATAGGATAAAAACAAATTCAAAGGCATCAAGTACACTGAGCCACATAAAGATACTACATGAATCCTGCAAGTCTTCAGTTGAATACTGTTTTAAAAACAGCCTTTTCAGGGCCAGGAAGATGGCTCAGTGGAATAAGCGCTTCCCTGGCAAGTGCAAGGGTCTGAGTTCAATCCCCGGTTCCGCAAAACAAAACAAAAACACCCAGCCTTTTCTCAGGAGGGTGAGACTGGTGTACTAGTACCTTTTTAAGAAAGGTAATCCAGAGGCATTTCCAGGATAGAGAGCCACAGGTATGCTGCAAAGAGGTTAGTTACCATACCTCCAAGTTAAGGTAAAACAAAACAATCTTTTCAAGCTTGATTTTTAAATATATGCTACAAGAAGTAGCTCTCCAATAGACATTTTGTAACGAGCAGAGCAAACTGTACATGTAGCAATTCCCTACGATGAGTGTAGTTATGTACTCCAAAAGTATACTAATAAACATTTAAAAAATTTAAGTATTGTGAGTCAAAATTTAGGAACCCTTGGTGTACAACCTGTGTCCATTACCTGTTTCCATTTGAATAAACTTATAAGGAGATGGGTAAGGAGAGGGTGGAAAGGCTTTATCATGAGACTGAGAGTTTGGGTTTGGCTTCTCCTTGGTATTTCTCCAAGAATTAGCCATGTTTTCAAATCTAAAAGCCTGGAGACCCCAAAAGAGAATGCTGAAGATCAACATACAGGCACAGGTGAGCATTCTCTGATTTTTGTATCTACAAAATAAGAAAAGCATTGTTGGTGATAAGAGGGCCCCAGTGCCCTGAGTTCAATCCCCGGTTCCACCAAAAAAATCAATCAATAAAAAAAAATCTGCCTTGCTAAATACACAACTTGAAGACCTTCTGATGACCTCAAGTTTTCAGTAACATTAAAGTACTATCTTATTTCCATATCAAGTGTTTAAGAGAATTTTAGTGCATAGACTAAGTATAAGGAAATCAGGGGGCAGAAACTATAACTCCCATCCTCAAAGTCACAGGGGGTTTTAGGGACAAAGAGACTAGCACTTGACTAGCAAATGTGTCATACACAATCACATCCTAGGTACCAGGTGCTGTTCTCCAAGCTTTTGACAGAGTCCCCACAACTCTTGCAGTGCCTGTACTGTGCCAGCGCACAACAGGTTTTGATGGTGACTCGGATGTGCAGTGTATGAAGCGCAGGCATCAGGACTTGACTCCAGGTGGTCAGACTTCAGAGCCTAGCCATTCATCACGATCCAAAAGTGTCAGCCATGTTCATCTGCATCATAGGTTTCTAGAATTAGAGATCTTGGGATATGTGCCAGAGACAGAAACCTGGAGGAGTATCACAGTAGGTCATCTGGCTCCTGGAGCTCAAGCCTTCAGTGAGTCTTAGTCACTCTGCTCATCACTGAAGCACAATACTCAGCACCCACAGTTTAAAGGAAATGCTTATTTTGATTCATGCTTATATCCCATAGTCAGCTAGGTCCAAGGCAGGAGGGCATAGCGGA
>NDGN011456562.1:0-12431 GCA_002564285.1 Tympanoctomys barrerae
TCTCTTAATTCAGTGAATAGAAAGATTTGTTCTAAAAGTGTTTGTAAACAGGATATCATGTCTTCATCTTGTATAATGAATGACCACTAAGAAAAAATATGCAATGTATTAATTATTGAAACTGTCCTGCTAATTTGATTTGAAACTGTCTCCTTGCTATTTGTTTCTCAATAAAATTATGGAAAAATAAAAAATAAAAACTGCCATGAAAAATAAATAAATAAATATCTCCTACAAGGTCTAATTTAGAAAATAGGAAAAAGAGTCCAGAAGCACATACTGATAATATTTATTTTATTATTAATTTGTATTGCACCAATATCAATGCCTGTTAAGAATGGGATAATTAAAATTAAAGATGTTTAAGCTCCTTGAATTAAGATGCAGATTGATAATATTAATTGAAATATCATTTATTTTTATTTTATTTAACTGTAATTTGAACACGTGCATTGTAGGAATTTTAGAGCAACCATTAACTTTGTGATATCATTTTATAATTGTCTAAGTGATGGGATAAACATATAACACATATATTAAAATTTGCAAATGAAATGATTTAAAAAAGACATAAAAAGCTCAAAGGTAGCCAAGGATTAAATCACAAAATAATTCTTGAGTTGAACAAGTGAATTTTAGGGGAAGGATAAATAATATTAACTACATTAAGTCAATTTTCTGAGTTGATTGAAATTCAGGAATAATTAAAGATACTCTTATTACCTTTGCCTTTCAAATAATTGTTGTGTTTGTCAAGATTGCATCCAGGGGTTTGCACAGGTTAGGGAAGCAGTGTAGCAGTGAGTTACACCCCCAATCCTGTCTTTGAATTTCCATTTTAGTTAAAACTTTCTTGTTAGCTTTATAATTATCCATGCACAATATGCTCCGCGCTTGCTAATGGCAATCTGTGTCTTTTTGACTCTTCTAAGCATTCATTATGTATTAGGCCTCTTCTCTGATTGCCTTTCACATGAAGTCTGAGATGAAACATGCACTTATTTCTTTTTGTTACTCAGTTATCAATCTACTTCTTTGGCTACTGATGCTGGGACT
The DNA here is from genome assembly GCA_002564285.1 of Tympanoctomys barrerae. Taxonomy (NCBI): domain Eukaryota; kingdom Metazoa; phylum Chordata; class Mammalia; order Rodentia; family Octodontidae; genus Tympanoctomys; species Tympanoctomys barrerae. Next base: position 1,057 of record NDGN011456562.1, read on the forward strand.
GAATGCAGGGCATTGTACCAGCTTAATTTGTGCTCTGCCACGGAGTTATAGGCCTGGTCCTACCTTGGTCCTGTTTTAAGTTAGGTTTTCTTTCTCTTTATTTCTCCCCGACCCCTTTGGATCCATTGTTTCAGCTTGGGAAACAAGCATCTTGATGTTGCTTGACTCCAACCTGTGTTAATACAAGGTGAAGTAAAACACACAAGCTGACATCTAAAACCTTGAATGCATAGGAAAGCTTACCAGGAATCCAGCACCTAAAGCCAAGAATGCCGAAATTTATTGTCATTCTTTCTCAAACTCCAGCTTTATTTATTTTGTGAGCAATCTAAAGAAAATCACATAGTTAATGGGCAATTCAGTGAAGAATCACTTTTCAATTATGTAGGAAAAAATTTATTAGTGTCAGAATAAGGAAGTAGAGGAAGTACAGCCTATTCTAAACCATCATTTTTAAAAATTAGATGACAGGAATTATTAGGGCTATTAGTTGAAAAAAATGTACTTACCCTGTGAAATTGAAGTAGCTTCAGGAGACTGAGGATCCTAGCTCGCATCACAAAACATAGTAAAGAGAAATATGGTGTACAAGGTCCTATAGTCATTATGCTAATAGGTACTCTGTATAGATCTGTTACTTACTCTTCAGTTTGAAGTCTAGAGCTGCACAATTATGTCCATTTTTATATATTCAGAAAATAGGAATCCAAACCAACTGACTTGCAACAACATGCTATACCTGACTGATGGTACAAATCAAGTTGGGACTCTCTCTTCAGGAAACTTACAGTTCAGCAAAGGAGATTACAAACCATCAGCATTTCCTAGCAGGGCTACTATAAACAAATTCAAGAAAAATGTTTAAAATATTTAATTAGTGCCTGAATCATTGCACAGACAATATGAGTGGGGTGGGTCTATTTTCTGTCGCCGACAAATCCAATCACACACGTAGGAGTTTGGAACAATACACACTGATCACTCCACAAGTCTGCAAATTAAAATCTGAATACAGTTTTCATAAGGTTAAGATGAAGTTGATAGCCAAGCAGCTTTCTTATTGGAAGTTATAAAAAGTAATCTGCTTCCAGAAGATATCAGATTCTTGGCATTTGTAGAGATGGGCCTACTTTCTTTGCTTGCTATGAATCAAAACACTTTAGTCCTGAATGCTTTGTGGATTTTTTTTTTTGCCTTTTCAATAGGTTTCTAGGGTTCTTTCTGATCCTTAATCATGAACTCCTACGTCAGCCAAAGACAGTATATCATAGTCTGCAACCTGCTTGGCACAACTGACACATCCTTTTCTGTATGTGTCTTCTTTTCCATGATTTTGTCCTGAGTTTAACAACATACATTTAAGGACTCCTGGGATTATCTGGGGTTCATCCAAAAACTCCAGGACTACTTCAGGTCTATAACTTTACTACACTGAAAAGTCCTTTGGCCACATCATGTACCATACTCTCTGGTTTTATAGATTAGTACATGGGCATCATTGGAGCAGGAGGACAATGGAAAGGAAGACAGTAACTTTATTCCTGTGGGAATTCAAACTACGTGTAATCAAAAGACAAGAGAACATTTCTGATGGGATTGGGTACTGGAAGATAGAGGGTCACCAAACATAACTTCTAAAAAAATGACCCATGGATGATTGACTAGTTTGTAATCCAATCAGTGGACCCATCTCAAAGGACTCCCTTGAGCTGAAGAGCTATTTCATGAGATAGTGGCCTGAAAACACCTTGAAATTAATCTGGGTTTACATCTTGGCTTTATGAAAAAGAAAATAATTTACAGAAGAATAATGAACTAGCCAAGTGAATAACAGCATAAATTTTCAGATAGATAGCATAGGGATAGAAAATTAGAAACACAATAGAGACAGAGATTGAATTAGAGATAAAGAGGAACAGAGATGGAAGAGAGAGACAAAGATAGAGACAGAGACAGAGATGGGGCTAGAAATGGAGGAATAGGTATGATGTGGATAAGACCTAACCCTTTGTCCCAGCTCATGGATACTGCGACTAGCATCAGCGACCAGTCTCATGGAAGATGAAGCTTCCACAGGGAGGAAGGGGGTATTTTAGTGTTTGTTAGCTTCTCTTGTTACTGCTATATGCTTGTGATACATCTTGTTTATACCCTAGAGCATTAGCATCTCTGCCTCAGCTCCAATTCAGACACTGGAGCTGCTCTAAAGATGCAACACGCCCTAGATCCTTCACAAGTGAGTTCTCTATAAGGTCCAAATCCTATGCAAATCTAAAGCCCCCTGATGTGACAGGACATGGGGTTCTGAAGATGCAACCAGAGAGAGTGAAGTGCTGGGAACACAGCAGGGGCTTCGCTGACTCACCCACGGCTCACTTTCTGCTGCATAACTGACTCCTAGCAGGCCACATGCTGATAGTGGCCTGTGTTCTGGAGTTGGGACCATGCCCAGCAAAGTGGAAACCTACACCTTTATTAAGTCTTTTTCTCTTACAGTAGAGAAGCCTGCATCATCTCAGATTCTCACTGTTGAACATTTTGATCTTGCTTGCCCTAGCTGTCAGGAGCCAGGGAAATCTAGTACAGTAGGGACTTTTACTTGGTTTCCTCATAATGATTTTGATGTTTATTTTTAGGAATCACTTTTAAAAATTCGACAGTGGATGGCACAGGAATTCATGGCACGTGGAAGGGTCTGTCTGTGCCTGTCATCTGTTTCCTGTACAGAAATACAAATACAACTTAACTTCTATGAACAAGGTTATCTTTCTTTCATCAATGAGGTCACTGACCCATCTGAAAAAAAGTTGTTTATTTTACATTTTATTTTAAAATTTCATATTGCATTGTTTAAATTGTTAATTCTACTTTTATTATGCAACTACAATTTGTATTCTAATTCAATATGGTTTTCTAAAATTATTCCTAAAGTCTCCTTCTGTGCCTCCTTCCAGTGATGATGATAAATATGTGAGAGTAACAAAGCACAAACTAGGGACAATGATTTAATTCTCATTTGGTGATTTACCAGATCAGTGAATTTGGTGAGGTTGTTTAATGTTACTGAGCCTCAGGGTCCTCATCTGTGAAATGAGAATAAGTCGCTCACCCAGCTGTACCACCACATGAATTAAGTGAAATCAGATCTGCTAACACCACTCACACAACACTCACTCAGCCTTTGGGCTCTCTTTCTACTGTTTCCATTTTCATTCATTTTTTGTTATTTGTTTGTTTGTTTGCTGAAAAATTCTATGGCAAAATTAAAATTACAAACAAAAAATACACCTAGACTCTAATGCATAGCAACTGTATTCATAATAACAGTTCATTAATGAAGCTTTGAAACTAGGATAAAAAAAAAGAAAAGAAAACTAGGGTGTAAAGAAAATAGTAGGGTGAATTTCACAACCTTGCAATTCCCCGTGTTGGCTCTATAATTAGATGTGTTCTCAGAATACAGTTATACATTTTGTAACTGACTTGTGCATGTCAGCTAATCTTATTTTAATTAGAGCAAATAAGAATGATATGGGGGAAGTTGCAAACTTTAATGCTGAATTCCTCTCAAGTGTAAAATGCTTTTAAAAATTACTTTTTTTTACATGAAATAGAAGACATCCATAATGAATCATCAACCACAGGAGAGGAGAGGCATTTCTACAAACAGAAGAAAAAATATTTTTAAACTGTAAATGATTTCCCTTTGACAATATGGATCAAGCCAAATTCAAAACTTGAAAGCTGGAATCTCAAATACTGATCATTTTACCTACCGATCCCATCCGCAGTGGCTGCAACATGCTCCACCTGCTAAACCTGGAGGGACCTGCAGCTTGAAGGCTCCTTCTGTGCAAAAACCCTGCAGACAGCAGCCTAAGCCCCTGTGGACTATTTTTATCTTTTTCTTCCAACTTTTATTTTAGAGATCTTGTAGTTGCAAATGATGTCTTTTTGAGATGTAAATCCTTTTTAAAGCATGCTCTTTCTCTAGGACCTCCAAGCCAGGCCTTTGAAATGCAACCACTGGGGAAGCTAAGGCCCCATCTCCAGAGCCTAAGGTAGAATAGGAACCCTAGTGGGGAGGTGGCTCCAAATAGTAAGGTACTTCCTGTCAGGAAAGTGAAAGTTATTGTTCCTTCCAGGATGATAATTAGTGAACTCAAATCAGAAAGTCTATGAATAAGCCTGGGTCCCATATTCATGTCTGCTTGCTATATGACTCTCTTCCCCATTTGGTACTGGATTTAATCAATTTTACCTGAGCAATGGTGCTCGTAACCTTATTGGTGGACCACAGTTTTGTCCCACCTCATGCCCACCTAAGGGAGTTCCCATGTTCTCCACCACCTTAGACCCACCTCACTGCATGATTGTGCTGTATAAAAGTCCCTGGAAGAGACAGCTTCTGGTGGGCCACCCACTCGGGCCCCTCTTCAGTTCCTCTCTTGGACAGTAGCTTTCTTTCCTCCAATAAATACATTCTGTTCATTAAAACAAAGTTTTAGTCCTTTGTTTCACCAGAAGCAAGGTCAGGCTGAGCCAGAATTTCTTCCCTATCCATGCAGCCTTGGATAAATTCTTCACTACATATTTAGCTTTGCTAAGTGATTTGTTGTTGTTGTTTGAAAATACCCATACTTGGTGATTTGCTTAGGGGACATGCAATATATCTCTTCCTGGAAATTTAGTGATATTATACATAATACACTCCCATTTCATGTAGAAACCCACCGTAGGTACCAACCAACAGAATCTCCGAGAGACTGGAATTGTGTGGATCTGCATCATTCTTTGATTTAGCCTTAGCAATCTCAGAGATCTTTACACTTGGATGGGGAGAAGTGTGTTGGAAGTTCTAAAACTTCATCTTGGAAAGAAAATATAATGTTAAGAATGTATATAAAATGAACCCTAAGGATTTGTTGTGGGTAACAGCACACGTGCCCACACTTTCCTTTTAACTCCTTTGTCAGGGATCCAGCTTGATATCTTATTATAAACTCTCAGTAGCAGAGGAAAACCTTTGTCCTGAGTGGGAAGCTTCTGAAGGAAATAACTTGTTGTAGACTCTTTAATCAGAAGATTTCTAGGATGCACTTGCCAACCCCACATCGACCGTCAGTGTTCAGCCAGGACATGGAGCAGCACCTCTGTGTCTCCCACCTAGCAATGTCACAGGATACAAGCCCATTTCTGGTGTGTGCAGTTTCTCTTAGGACTGTCTCTCCTGAGAGGCTGCAGAGATACCTTTGCTAAGAGTCTCATTTCTAGGGCTGGCCAGATAGCTCAGCAGACTGAAGCACCTGCTTATGAGCACAGCTGCCAGGGTTTGATCCTGGACATGCATTGCCAGCTCTGTCCCAAGGGCGTGTTGTGACAGTAATTGAAACTGCGCATGGTGGCATGCACCTGTAATCCCAGGACTTGAGAGGATGAAAAAAGGAGGATCACTATGAGCCCAATATGTGTAGTGAGACCCTGGAGACCCTGTGCTAAATAAATAAAAAAGATGAAAAAGACTCATTTTTGGCTCACTGTAGATTTATCCAACAACCTACATCCTTGCATGGTCCTACCAACTCTCTCTGGGTGGCACCATGAAACACACTCTATGGGCTCAAGAACACAGTGTCACACCGAGCCCCTGAGCACTTCTCCCCAAGTGTGAGATATGTCTGTAGCTCCACTCCATCCACAAAGCAAGACAGCAAGGCAGATGCTGTCTCCTCCGTTTATACACGAGGAAATGCAGAGTCAGGGAGGTAGAAAACATTTATCATTACACAGCACTGAGAAACTAATAAACCAGCAATGAAACATTATGGCTCTGATTCTAAAGCATGGTCTCCTCCCACTTGGTTTCTGTTCTCTCCTAGCAGTAGTGTTCTGGTCACCGAGAGCACTTAGGTGTGAATGATGAGGGTCAAACTGGTCTCATCGCTGTGCGAGGACTGAGGCACAGAGTCAGCTTCAAATGAAAGCAGAGCTCTACTCTGGTTCATGTTGTAGAAGTTTCAGTCCAGGTTGAGCAAGTTTCAAGGTGATGAAAAGTATGACAGAAGAGCAACAAGAAGAGTTGTGCATGCCGTGATGGCCGGACACTCAGAGAAAAGGGAGAAACCAGAGAGGGTGATGAGCCCTCTTCAGTTAGGCTCCAGGGACCCTGACTCCAAGGCTCCCTCCTTAACTTCAACCAGAGGCATGGGCCTGTGTTTCAGAAAGCTTCCATGAAGTCCCCCCCGCTCCCCCCAGCACCAGGCGAAGCTTCTGCACCTAAGCCAGAACAGTGAGCTTGCAGCACAATCCTCTAGCTACAAGTGGCCGTCTTTTCATAGACCTCAGATCCGGCAAGCTGTGGCAGCACACGTCTGTGTGCCCTGTTACTTGGCAGACTTGTTGGATGATTGCTCAATCACAAGGAGTTCTAGGCCAGACTGGGCAACAGAGAGTCACTCTCACTCACACGCAGCAGAAAACAAAAAAAGAAAATGAACGACACAACTAAAAGCCCATTTTCTGATTACAAGCATTTATATTATAACAGAGGGATTGAAATGTGTGAAAACTACATTTCTTAATGAAGGTATAGAGCAGGGAATTACTTCTTTTATAAAAGTAATTGCTAATGAAAAATGACTTTATATTAACTCTCAGAAGTTCTATAAGCACAGATTCTGAAAGATAGCCGGATATGCATTTTACTTGGTATAGATAGTTGAAAGATTTTAGGGACTTTGGTCCCACAGTTGTAGAATTCAACAAGTCCAATATCTATAGAGTAAATTTAACATGCTAGAGACCCAACGCCAGGGACTTTTGACTGCCATAGCTGAGCTTCAGGCAGTTGGCTGGAGCAATTACTTATTTATCAGGGAAACCCATTTATTTTCAGTCTTAAAGACCTTAGTTAGCTGAGTTTAGGGGTATCCCCTTATTCTGAACACTCAGAGGCTGAGGCAGGACAAGCTCCAACTCCAGACTAGCCAAGATCTGTATCAAAAAGCCACAAAGCTTTCTATTGAATGGATAAGGTTCACTCACATCATGAAGGGCAGTCTGTTTTTACTCAAAGTCTACTGATTTAAATCATTTATTATTTTATTTTATGGAAAAAATGTAAAAATTTCATAACCAAATGGTAAGAGAATAACAATAGTTAATATATTGAATTTTATTATCTTTAAAGTAGTTTCAGAGTACAAAAATGTCTCTGGTGGATATAAGTATAAGCCTTCCTTTGCAATAGCTTTAGCGGTGCTAACTTATATTTTGTTTCCCTTCATCTAAACATAACAGTAAAAGTATCTAGAATAATGTTAATCTAAATATGTTAATACGGTGGCTCAGTAACTATTTTAGGCATGAAACATGAAGTACTCTTTGCTCTGATGCTAAATATTTAAAGATGAAATTGAAACAGCCCAGCTGTGGTGGCTCATGCCTGTAATCTCAGCACTCTGGAAGGTTTAGGCAAAAAGATTATAAAATTTAAACCAGCCTACACACCTTAGCCACTTAGCAAGGCCCTTTTTAATAATTTTTTTAAAATAGCAAGAAGGGCAAGGAAGTGTCTCAGTGTGAAGGCCTGCATTCAATCTCCTGTACAAAAGAAAGAAGAGGAAGGAGAAAAATGGGAAGACAGGGAGGATGGAAGGAAGAGAAGGAAGGAAGATAGAGGAATACATGGCGAATCACAGGAACAAACAAATTATTTGAAAGCCATGAGTTACTTGGGCTCATGGAGACGTTTCCAAGTTAGAAAGCAGCACAGAAATCTCTGGATTATTGTTCCCTGGGCCAACAAGAAAGCCTGCCTAGCAAAAAGTTTGATTGGGAAGTCAAAGAAGGATGGGTATTTTCCAAGCAGACAAACTAAAAGAGGAACTCCTCATCAGAAGAACAGTTGTGAGAAATGGAGTTAGCAGAATGTCTTAAACTGGGGAGGGCACAGGGAGGTTTATATATAGAAAGCATAAAATGAACTCAGCAAAGGTCAGGAGTTGAAGACTGATAATGTGTAAGAGGTGGCTTGTGGAGCTTTTATGAACAGTGCATGTCATACAATCTCTACTAGAAATGAAAGAATATGAAGGTGGTCTACTCATGGCCAGATATGATATTTCCCAAGATTAGAAAACCCAAGGCATGATGAAAAATTATCTGTATATTTGAATCCACTGGGATCAGAAGGGCAGAAGGAGATCGACACAAACCTAGCACAAACTGCTTGGATAATTGCTTACAGTTGGTGGCCACAAAGGCATGTTCTGTTATTAATGATCCTGATGCCAGGCATTTCCTTCCAAGCCAGTGGGGTGCAGACTGCTGACTTCATCTTGCCCACTGCCTGCCTTCCCAAGAGATTGTATGAATTGGAATCAAGTATTAGTCACTTTCTCATTTCTGGGAGCAATACCTGTCACCCACAACTTAAACCTTAGAGAGCTTTAATTTGGCTCATAATTTTCAGAGGATCCAGTTCATAATTCACTGCTCCAAGGCAGGAAATGCATTATAATAGTTGATGCATTGTGTCAATTTGAGAAGTTTAGAAGCTTAACTACGTGACTCAGCAGTTCTAAATCATAGGACACAGAGGACATGCCCTAAGGAAGCTGTTTATGCCCTTGGATGCTGTGGTGGTTGATTCATTGTGTCAATTTGAAAAGTTTGGAAGGCTAACTAAGTGACTCAGCAGGAGGCCAGGGTCTCACTGGGTCAACATCCTCAGCCTGGGCAAGAGGAGGGCTCTTGAGCCAGTGTGACCCTACATCCACACTAGTATGTGGTAGCTGCTTAGAATACCCAAGAGGAAAAGAGGATTGCACTTCTCCACTTCTGCTCTTATCGCTTTTGCTACCTTCTACCACCATGATCTATTACCCTCTGCAATGCCACCCTGCTTTGGAGCCAACTAATTACACACTGAAACTTCTACAAACTGTGAGCTAAATAAACATTTCCTTTCTAATTTGGAGCATTAGGTAGATTGTTTGAGCAGTGAGAGAAAAGTAACTGAGATATGCATAGGAGAAGAAATAGTGGAAGAGAGCTGCTCATGGTGTCCAGGAAGCACAGAGCAGAGCGAGGGGTTGAGGGGAGACAAACCCTTCTGGGTCACCACCTCTCCCAAAGAGACCCCACCTCCTGACAGCACATTCAGCTATTGATGAGTGTAGTGTCGCCAATCACTTTCAAAAATCCTGCATCTGAGTGTACCAGAATTTGGGAGAAGATTGTAGATCTACACCATAACATGATATGATTAAAAATCACTTTTTTTTTTCCTTTTTGGTGTCAGAAATTGAACACAGGTCCTTGCACTTGCCAGGCAGGTGCTATGGCATTGGGCTACAGCCCTGGCAAAACTAATAATTTTGAGTCATTTTAAATGAGCATTTTGGCTGCTTAAACTAGCAGGGCAGTTCAGGGCCAGAGCAGCATGTGGTGCTGGGGGTTGTACTCTCTCTATTTTTTTTAAATGCCACATTTTAACACTTTTAAGCCTTGAATAAGTTGATTTATATCACTGGGTTTTCAAATTCCAAAGTGTATAATGTAAACGGAAGTCACTATCTGGTAGGTAATGCTGGGAAATTAAATTGAATTTACTGAGAGTACTTGACACAGAAATTGTTGAAATGCTTACATCCTAAGCCATCATACCATTTGGACTGATCTTTAACATCTTGTCTAAGGGGTGTGTTCAAAATATGTGGAGAATGTTTACATTTTAAAAAGCTATGATATCAAAAGCCACATTCTGAGGGCTGGCCAGATAGCTCAGCCGAGTAAAGCACCTGCTTATGCAGACACAGGGATCCAGGCCACCTCCAGGGTGCGCTGAGACAGAGACTGAGACTGGATATGGTGGCCCACTCTTGTAATCCCAGTGCAGTGCTTGGAAGATTGAAAGCAGGGGATCACTATGAGTCCCATCTAGGTAGTGAGACCTTATAGACCTTGTATACATATAAATAAATAAATAAATAAATAAATACCACATTCTCTTTTATCCCCATCAGAATCCTCCCTGGACTTTGACCACACCCCTTCCATCTTGCCACCTTATGAAGCATTTCTGGAAGTTCTCTTTCACGGGTGTGATGAAGAGCAGCTGTGAGCGCTGCAGCCAGTCGAGCAGCAGGGACAATGGTCACAGTGTGTGCGCATCCACCTGTGTCCCCGCGCCCAGCGCCATGCAACAACTGCAGGCTCTTTTTCAAAGTCAAAATACGGTGACTGGGGATTAGGACACTGAGATAGCCAGAATGGCACAAGTAAAGACCTTCAAGAGAGAGGACTCCAGGGCTGTTCCAGAAAGTGGCAAGGGTGATGAAATGAGTGTGGACAGAATCAGGGAGAGGGGTTTAAAGGGCCTTCATGGTGATGTGTCTTTAACTGTAACTGATTTCTAAAACTTAAAGACAACATACTTTTCAATTATACCATGAACGAACATCCTCTCTCTCCTCTCTCTTAAAAAAAAAGAAGAAGAAGAAAGAAAACTTGACTGATTATTATTGAGCTTTTCGTTACCAAGTCCAGACTAACAGAATCCATCCTACTGTTCCGATGGGTTAGATCTGAGGCCCGCTGGGTTAAACTGGAAGGGAAATGCTGCTCCCCCAAAAAGACTCCCTTCCATGCAAGCAGCACTCCAGGCTCCCCAGAGCTGCTTGCTCCAAACCTCAGAGCTGTTATCCTTGGGCCACTGGGACAGTGAGCATTAGAGCCACCCATTTTATTTTGTGTTCCTATAAATCTCTCAAGATTAGGACAGTCAGTGTCCAGTCAGCAGAGTAAGTAGAAGACAGAAATGCATGAAAAAAAAACCAAATATGAGAAGGGTAGGAGAGAAAAGAAAGGGAATGTGGAAGGGGATTAAAACTAGTAGGTACATATGTCAACTCCACACATGGAATGTAAGTATCATGCACTACCCACATGTACAAATAAAAAAATCAAATATGAAGTATCACGCATAAGAAGAAACATCTGCCAAGGTGACTTGTACAAATATTTTTGGTGAATCTGGACATGATGTTTCCCCATATTGTTGTATACTACTTTGAAGAAAAGATTGAACTATCTGATATACTGTAGGACACTGCTCCAAGTTGTAAATGTTTCTTTGAAACAATCCTATAGTAAAAAAGAAAAAGTAAATAATTGCACCAGAAAAATACTTGCATTTGAACTGTGTTGGGAGGAAGTCACACATCTGTTGAAATCCAGAGGCTGTCCGTGTCCCGGCAGGTGCCCCTGTGCCTCTAGCTGGGCCAGTCTCACAGAGCTGCTCTTCTTCAAAGTCCCCAGCCTGCTTTCCACTCCCCTCCTCTGTGTCCCTGGAGATTCAGACCCACCGCCCC
>NDGN011456572.1:0-25957 GCA_002564285.1 Tympanoctomys barrerae
GGGAGATGGCTCAGTAGAATAAGCACTTGCCTGGCAGGTGCAAGGGCCTGAGTTCAATCCCCGATTCTGCCTAAAAAATAAAAATAAATAACAATAAATAAAAATAAAAGATAACAGAATGTGAAACAACAAGGAAAAGGTTAAATAAATATGGAACATTATGAACCCCCCAAAAAATCAATTTAAAGATTGATCATGAAATCATACCATTCTACCAACTCTCAGTTGTAGTTCACTTTTTTCTTATTACAAACTTTTAAAAGACTCAGCTTGTAAATTATTTTATTAAAGACAAGAGTTTTAACATGCGTGTCATCCAGTAACACTATAATACTTGTGTCCAAATTTTTTTCCCACAAAATGCTTTTTACTTGGGTCTGGATTGACTTTCTCATAATATTAACAAATACTAAAGTCAATCATTGATACAATCTATTACTTGTCTTATTTGCACAGAGTTTCAATCACACAGGATAATTTTTGTTTAAAGGTTTCAGTACAGAAAAGTGAATTGCACACACTTTATTATTCTCATTGTAAAACAATCACTTTTTTTTCATTTGACTTAAAGCTAGACTAATTCAATAACAGAGGCACACACCCAGTTAAATGACTGCTGAGTCTGAGTAGGCAGGTGGCTTTTGATGTCATATTTTATGCTAAGACTTCATTATGAAACTCAGATGATTCCATTTATGTTTCAGATTTTGAAGCCCACATTTGCTTTTTTTTTTTTTTTCCAGTAGAACTGGGGATTGAACTCAGGCCCTTGAACCTGCCAGGCAAGCGCTTATTCCAGGGAGCCATCTCCCCAGCCCCGCACATTTGCTTTTTGTGAGCAAAACTCTTATAATACATTGTAGATTTTATGAATATCCAAAAACATGATAGTGAGGGAGGGGAAATGGGGGAAGAGAAGAAGAACAAGAAATTATTTGGCTCTCTTTCATCAAGTAATTCAAAGCTCACTGGATGCTTTTTATTAACCAATGTAGGGTCACAGGCAAATCTTCAAAAGCCATACAACATTCAGATTCATGAAATGTTTAAATATGAAATTTACTTCCTGGGCTCTTACTCCTTAAAGTTGAGCAATGAAAGCCAAGAATATTGGAGCTAGCAACTGATAACCTTATTGCGTCTCTGTGTGGTCCCAGAAACATAATTTCAATGCAGTAAATAAAAACACTATTCTGCCTGCTATTTCTCTGAAATGTTTTATGCAGTGCCTGAGACCATAGATCTCTGGGACCATGAATATATTCAGAGTATCCAAGAAATTGCTGCATTTCTCTCTACATGGAATATAAAAGAAAGAGTCCAGAAGTTAAGAACAAATACTCTGGAAGTTTGTTGTGTAATTACTATGTCAGCAGATGAGAAATATATCTATATTTGTAAATTAAATATTTTTTGGTAACAGCTTCCCATAAAAATGATGGACTCAAAAGGAATTTCCTCAGATACTAAAACAAGCGATACAGATTTGTTCCATAAGTCTTCCAAACTTTACATATTATATTCTTTCAATCAAGGAGACTCAGAAACCTGACCTGATCTATCTAACAGGCCTCAAAAATTCCGAATGTAAAACAATCCTCTAAGATGGAAGATATATTATCTAGCTCTCCAGTTAGCAGTAAAAGATAGGCTATTACACTCAGATTGAATCCCAGGCTAATTGTCTTGCCCTTCTCCCACAAAGAAAATGATATTAACATTTAAGGAACAGTAGGAAAGCATTGCATTCTCCTAAGGTTATAACAAAATATTCTATGAGGGATGGTACCATTTACTTGTTGTAGAAGAATTACCTTGTAGCAGCTAAGAAAAAATATGGGTGTTTCATTGTTACTTAAAATTCTGTATATCAACTGGAGGTTGATATAGGTAGCAATACAAGGATAGACAGGCAACCAGATGGAGCTTTACAAGTCTCTCAAGAAGCACATCTCTTGTGCAGAATATAAGAGTAAACTGAGGTGACACTTCCTTTTAGAGGACTCTATAAGGGAGTGGACTCTGCTGTTGACCTTTGTAGTATCTAAAGGTGACTCATCATTTGATACAAAGTTTCACATCTTTTCTTCTGATGTGGATACCTCAGAATTTTAAGCCTAACTCTAAGGATTTTAAGCTTTAGGAAACAAGAAACTAAATCACTTTTGGGGCAAACAGTGATTGGATCATGGAAAGCCAAGAAAGGAAACATAAATTTATAGAGTTCAGCATTTTCTACATATGTGCCTCAATTTCCAAAATAATTTATGTTTTCTCCTAGTCTGCTTCTCTATTATGCTAGAATATTAACTATAAAATTTCTCCTTTCTTTTCCACTTTTTCAGTGTTTCACATGATTTAGTAAGAATGGGCGAAAAAAGAAGGGCGCAAGTTAGCCTTTCCCCATTCTTATGCCCACTTTTCTTTCTGATCAAATACATTGTGTGCCATCTCCCTCCCCCATAGTCTTTTTTTAAAAAATTCTATATTTTTTTTCTTTCTCCAAAATATCTGACATTGTCACTGTTTTCTGCCTTGTCCAGAAACATAGCGGACATTCTCCACTGAGGAAAGTCCTCAGATGAAAAGCTCAGAAGTCCATTAAAATGTCAATTCTAAGCAAAGATGTGAGTTTGACAGTAATTGACCTAACTGGCATTATTCTAAACCAAAGAATATAATCATCAATTACTTTTACTCCCTTCCTTCCCGTAAGGATTTCTATAAATTTGGAAACAAGAGCTCAGGACTTTTTCAGTGCTAATGCCATCTATGAAATACTGTGATCTGCTTTCCATAAGCAGTGAAAGTAGTTGCTTTCTTTTAACACTTTCAAATTTATTAGGATAGAGATCACTGCGTGAAATACAAGCCCATAAAGCTGCAGTCTCCAACCTGCTTATAAGGCTAACACTATTAAGGCAGACTTCATCTATCTCTGAATTGTTGATCTTTTCCACTCCATTGACTCATGCCAAGATGCTTAACGTGTTCTCTAACATTTGTATGCAATCTGCTACTGATTTATAACACAATGTAAACCCCCCATGCTTATGAGTTCTACACTGCAAAGATACCTGCTAACTGTACTGTTTCCCTCAAGGAGCAACTCTGGCATGTTCACAAATCAACAAAAGTTCTTGTCCTCAAGAATTCTTTTCTCTTTTGTCTTTTCTCTTTCCTTTTATTCCTTCAATATTATGCAAAGTCCAACAGGACCACATTTTGATAACTTCACCTTGAAAGCACAGTAATGTAGAGCTAAAGGAGAGGCAAGAACTGAGGTGCACCAATTCCCCAGGGGTTAAGAAGTCTTGGTATGGCTGTGAACTAGATGCTTTTCACTAGGTTCAATGTTGCTGGGGGCTCCAGCTCATGCTATGTGCAATGGGAGAGCTGTACATATGAGGAATGGGGAAAAAAAAGTCTTCAACAGTTGCATTAGGAAAGTCCCATGGGAAGGCTGAGTCATGCCTGGCATGCTGATAATACCTTAAGTTTGCAAAATGCATTTCAGTTCATAAAGTGTTATCAAGTACATTATTATCTCAGTGTTTCCTAATAAGCAGTCTAAGTCTAAGTGGCATTGCAATGGCAAATGGAAGCACTGAAATGACGCCCCCAGTTGGAGGCAGACTTATTTACATCAACAGGCAATGATTGGGATGATTCCCAAAATATCAGGCCCTGATCTCTTGTGGCCTGGGGCTTATATGGGATAAGCAAGAAAGAAGTACTGAAGCACAATGGCTCAACAGTTGGGGATTGGTTCTTACCATATGCATCCTAGTGACCACCTATCCACCACAGTGACCAGCTGTTTCTAAGAAACAAAAGTGACAGGAACTTTAACAGGAACTATTACCTGGCCAGCTAACATACTGGCAGGGGTGGGAAACTGAAGTCTAGTGGTGGGGGCGGTGAGGTGGAGGGCTTCTTTAGCTATAGAGTCAGTTAACATGCCTGTGCCGAAGCTCATTTTGTCCTGGGTGGTGAGACCATGATTTGCCTTGAATCTTTGAGGCTTAATTAGGTGTCACATCACTATATCATGTTGCAGCCATGCAGACATTTTTTTTTTCCCCCAAGAGCAACTTTTCCAATAAAAAGTAGAACATTTCAGGAAGGCCTACATGGGAGAAAATGACAGCAAGCAATGTGTGCACGCTATGTGACAGTGTGACAGAAAAACTTACTCATCTTTAAATCCCTCTTCAACTAAGCCATAACAAATGTCTAACATTTCAACATTAGTAATTCGTTCCCTCTAACAAAGACTTATTTTGCATGCATATCCCTGTTAAGACGTAATCCATCCAAAAAGGCAAAAATTCAAATGATGAAATGACTCAATTTGTTACATTTATTTTTAATGCTAGATGTGAAACATATGCAGGTGAGTATTACTTTCAGGAAAATTTGTTACAAATGTGTTAAATTTTTAAAGGGCTGACCTGAGCATTTGGTGATTATAGGACTTCTCCCCCCGCCACACACACACACACAGCAGTACATCTGTAATAGGGGCCATGAACGTTTTTTTTTGTTGTTGTTGTTGTTTCATTATTGTTTGTAGTATTGATTTTTTATTTGTGTTTTATTAATCAAGAAACTAGAAAGAGCGTCCAGAAAAATTTAGAAATTATTCATGTGAGGTGCTTTGATCTTTTTTTTTTTGTCCCTGCTCTCCTTCACAATAGTTTTCAAGTGTTATTTCTGTGTTTTACTGGCAAAGCTACTGTTTCTCAGAGAGCAGACAACAGGGGAACTCAAGGTAACTACAGGTGTGGTGAGTGAGTCATGGTTCTCTAGAAAACAGAGCCAACATGGGGACTGGATCACTGGCTGGTTATGGAGCATGAGGCTTTCCCCCATCTGCAGTCTACAAGCCAGAGAATTAGAAAGGCTGGTAGCATGATACAGTCCAACTCTGCAGGCCTGAGAGCTGCATAGCTGGTGGTGCATGGTGACAGAGCGTGTATGTCAGAGCTATAAGTTCTAAAAACTAAGAACATCTATGACCAGGGGCAGAAGAGTACAGAAGTCCAAGCTCAGGAAGAGAGACCTCATTGTTCCCCCTCGTCTTGGTTCTATTCAGGTCCTCAATATACTGATGTTTTACCCACATGGGTGGATATTTGTGTTCAGGTTGCTGATTCAGAAGGTTCTCTCTTCCTCGTGAGCACAGCCAGGATTAATGTTTTCCCAACTATCTGGGACTCCCTTAGCCCATCCTAGTTGAAGCAACAAATAAACCATCACACTTGGGGGTTGGTGAGATGGAAATAGCACACTGGTGATTCTTAACCTTTTGAGCTGTATTTGTAGCTATCTGATCATCAGTAGAACATAAAGAAAAGAATGGAACTCAAATTAAAAACATTTTCACTAAATTCCATGCTTCATACATGTAGTCACACAGGCCTTTCTTTTATTATTATAACAATGATATCAAATAATATGTCTGAGTATATGGGTCATGCTCAACAACAAATTTCCACAGTGTTAGTTTATTCTTCTGTTAGTGATGTGTGAAAACATGTATTAATCTCAAGAGAAATAGGATGACACTGGGTTTACTTTTTCCTAGATTTCTCAGTGTTTCAGCACAGCCTGAGAATTATGAATGAAAGTGATGCCTTATAAACATGATTTAGAAAGCAGAGCTTGTATTGCCCTAATAACAGATACTCCTGACGTTAGTTGACCTGACAAATTGTCCTTCCTCTCAGCAACACTGGCTTACATCCAGAGGTTCTTTCTTCTTTCTGGAAGGTTTGTTTGTATTGTGGAGCGCAGGTCTTTCTCTCTCTGGGATGGATGGACTGATGCGCTACCCACCCTATTTTAGTTCCAAGGGTCTTCTTCTAAAGTGGAAACCTACTGCATGTGCATGCATGGAAGCATCTGGCTCTCATCGTGTAAATGGTTGTTGCATTACATTGTTTATGAAATAATTACAGAAAAAAATGCCTATACATATTGAATACAGACACAATTTTTTCTTATTTTTATTCTGTAGTTGGCTGCCTCCACAGAGGCAGAACCGGTGGATGGAGAAGGCCGACAGCACATAAGCATACAGCATGCTCACTCAACACGCACATGGGGGTAACCATGGTTCTTTTACAGTTTTGGACAGAACATGAAGAGATTCATTCATTAGTAATCAAAATTTTGTATAACATCACTTATATGATATTCAGGAAGAAGAAAACCAAATCTTCAGTGCTAGGAGCCAGAGTTGGGTTTTCCTTTGAGGTATATTCTGTGACAAAGGAAATGCATCTTTCAGGCAGAGAGTTTTGAGTTTTCATGCTTGTCACATGAATATACATAGTCACTTGTCATCGAAGACGTGTTCAATGTACTTCACATATGATGTAGCACAACAACAACAAAAAAAAATTCATAAAAGAAAGACCAGTGGGAAAATCCACTTTTATTTTTAGCAACATCTTATACCAAGTCTAAAATGAGGGTATAGATTTCCAAAATCTTTTTTGTGAGGTACTTGACTCACCTTATGCTTCCATGACCCAAGCTCAATGTTACTGTCAGAGTGGGCTGAGTATCATCAGTCTATCTGCTCCTGTCAACACTCCTGAGGAATCTGGGAAGCTTGTGTGCTGGCCGATGTTGTTTATTAACTCTTTGGGGCCATGTGGTGAAAAGATACTTGGCTCATAATTATTTTAATTGTTTCTGTGAAGGTGGTGTGGGATGATGTTATTGTTTAGGTGGATGGACTTTGATGAAAGTGGGCTGTCCTCTGTGAAGTGAGTGGACCGAGCATCTGAACAGAACAGAAACAACCTTTCTTGACCAAGAGAGAATTCTGCAGAAAATTGCTTTCGGACTTCGACATCAATATCAGCTCTTCTGGGATGGGACCTCAAATGGCAGCTGATTCACAGTGGAACGTACACTTCAGCTCTGCCGGGCTTCTTCTCTGCCAGATCACTACAGAGTCTGAACTTGGTGGCCGCTGTTTTCACGTAAGCCAATTATTTATAACAAATCTCTTCATTACACATGCATAACCACATGCACACAAACATCCTATTGATTTTTTGGAGAACTCTAATACATCTTGTTAACCCTCCAAATTCACTGCCACTGATTGCACAGCCTTGCCTGGCCTGTCATCATTTGCCAATGTGGCAGAAAGCCACATTTCGAGCCTGACTTCTCCTCCCTTCTTAAAGTTCATTTCTCATCTTCTCATTCATCACATGTACTTATGCTTGTTTTATTACTGAAATAATAGGTGCACTTAGATAAAATCATGACACTAATATTCTGAAAATGTCATGAGAGTGAGGACTCAGGATTAAAGAGTAGGCTGTTTCCCAGATGAGTGAAAATTATTTAGCAACCATTTTTAAAATAACTTTATAATAGTACCTTTAAACTGTTAACGTGTGCTACTCAATTTTCATTTTCTTTCTGTGCTTCGTTTCCTTCACTATATTCTTTGTCATATTCCAGCTACATATGCTGCTTTCATTGAACACATGCTAAGATATAGCTTAATTCGGCAGTGTCTGAGAAATGAAAATTTAATCCAGGCTTGAAGTTCAACCATCAGCTTGGTGTCCTTAGAAATTATGGGAACCAGAACAATTTATTCTTGTGGAGTTTCATTTTAAACAACACCTATTATATTTTGCATTTAATCTAACTATTCTAGTTCAAAATCCTTAAAACAAAATATTCTGTTGTGTTCACTTTTCCCCCTGAGTTTATTTTTAAATAATTTTACAACCACCATTGTTCACGTAAGAGACAACCTCTACCAACTATTGTGTTTCCTGACTCCTGGGGCAATTGTACTCAACCTCATTTCAAAAAAAAAAATCTGACAATGAGATAAATGTCTCTCTACATTGAAATGTAAGAGCTGGAGTGATGGCTGCTGACATTTATTGAAATATGCACAGAATGTCTTGCCACTAGCTTCTTGAATACCATTATTTTTCTGCTGAAAATATGTCTAAACTTCACCAGCTTACCAGATATGATCTAAAGATAATTCTCAGAATTGGGTCTCTAATTTGGCAAATGGCCCATTGGGCTAATTTACTGACATACTCCAAATCTGTCGTGGAAAAGTCTACATCAGGAAAACAGATGGGTATTTTGTGTGTGTGTGTGTGTGTGCGCACGCGCGCGCGCACACACACACACACACACACACACACACACACACACACACAGAGCTCTGCAAACAGTGCAGAAGCCATGACAGTGCCCCTCGCATATCTCCAGTGGCAGAGAAGCTAAGTCATCTGCGCATCCACTGTGCTCCAAAATCCACCTGCATCTTGGGAAGGAGGCCAGGACCCCTTCAAGGCCAGCACACTGCAGCAGACTCCCTGGTAAACAGAGTTCACCCTCTGATGAATGACCGTGCCTCAGGACAGCCCTGAGCTGAACTTTCCTCAGCAGAAAGCTCTGTCCTTTGCTTCTTGTCTCCCTCCCCAGGAGTAGACCTGCTAGTCTGATCTTCCCTGACTCCTTCTCCTTTGTCTTTCACCAGCATTTCTGCGAAGAAGTCTTCTGTATGATTCATTGAAGAAAATCTAGTATCCGATAATTTGATACTTACAGGACAAGACTAACAAATACAGAATTGGTTGCTTATATTTTTACCCTTAAAATGTTTCTCAAGGTACATATTGTTTCTTAAATAATTTCAATATAAAAGGAAAACATATTAAGAGATAACAGAGGAAGATAAATAGAAGAAAGAAGATTTACCAAAAAAAGGCTGGCAGAGAAACATTAAAGAGAGAAGAAAGATAAGAAGGGGTGAAAAACCAAATGCTTCCCAAAAGGTTGGTGCAGGCAGATAGCAGAAAACAGAAAAGGATCAGATGGTGACGGTCTCAGAAAGAGATGATGGCTCCCTCTGTGCCCTCCCACAGTGCCACGCCGAGGGAGGAGGGACAGAAAACTGCAGGCCTTTGCTGGGTCTTTGTCCATGAATGAGATTTTTCTTCTCATCCTGAATCAAAAAGCTGTTCTAAAAGCACCAGTGTCTGTAAATTTGAATCTCAAAAGAATAGAACTTATAGGCTTGGAGGTTGTGTTCTTATAAACATCTAGCAATTTCCTGATTTAACGATCTGTTTGTATGAAACTCTATGAAGCCTGGTCCTGCTTAAAACATTGGATTCTTACAAGGGACACTGGCAGTGGTCTTACAGCACTAGCGTTATTTACACAGAGTCAAAATCCTTCCTCTAGACAATGATTTAAAGCCAACTCAAGACGATTATTTACCTGTAGATCATGTATATACATTAATGTCAATTTTTTGGTTGTAAACTCTAGTGTTTTATAGTTCTCTCAGTCAGTTTACAGCACTCTAATAGAATAGAGTAGCTTAAACAACAGACATTTATTTTTTATTGCTTTGGAGACCAGGAAATCGAAGATTAAGGCATTGGCAGAACCATTGTTGGGTAGAGGTACTTTTTCTGAATTAAAGATCATTGCCTCCACCGGGGCATAGAGATCTCATGTTCCTTTTTTATCAGGGCAATAAATGTTTACTCACTTTTTTAAACAGGGCTGGGGATAGAATCCAAGGCTTTCATACCAGGCTATATGTTCAAATCATATATACATCTCATTAAGTCACCAAGTGGCTGAGGCTGGACTTGAACTTGTGAGACTCCTGCCTCAGCCTCACAAGGTGCTGGGATTGCAGACATGTGCCTGCTCAGCATCTACTTGAGATCTCCTCAATGGGTGCAATGGATGGTGAAGGCTCATGTGGTGTAACCCCAGAATTTTAGTGTGGCAATAGTGAGAGGTGAGGCTTAGGGTGTGGGGCTGGGAGCCCCACCAACGTGTTGATGACCTTTCCCCATGCGTGAGTTCTCGTTCTCCTGGGGCTGCACTAGCTGACAAGAGCAGGATGCTGCAAAGCAAGGCCACTCCTCCTGTTATCTCCCTTGACTTGGGCCTGCAGGTCCTTCCACTCTCTGCAGAGAGAGTTGTAGCAGCACGAACCCATGCAGAAGGCAGCACCATATGTGGAATTTGCAGCTTCCTGAGTCTGAGCCAAAACAAACCTCTGATCTTTGTAAGTTATCAAGTCTCTGGCATTTGGTTTAGCAAAATGAAATGAACAAAGACATTGAGCTAGGATTTCAACATAGGCATTTTTTAGAGACATGGGCAATGACAGCAGCAAAGAAGTTTGCATCTACTCTTTTTTTTTAAGCTTTTGCTTATTTATTTCCTGTTGTTAGAAACAATCATTTTTGTTTTGTAAGTGTCAAAAATTTTGGCATTGCAAAGACCACTGAGGATGTCTCTCCCTTCTCTATCCTATAAATAGGTCTACACAATTTCAGACTAGTCCTAACCCCTGCTGGTGGAAACCTCACCAATTCCAAAGGCGAAGCATGCAGAAGCAGGGCTACTTCTTTTCAGCTGCTTGGGCTGTAAGCACAGACACTCTCCTCTCTCTGCTGTGTGATCACAAGAATTGCACAGGTTTCTCCCTTGGACTGCTCTCCCTTCTAGACACAGCAGCTAGGCAGCAACCTCACAGAATTTCAGGGGTTTCAGTTTTTTTTTTTTTTCAATGTACAAGGGCTACAGGGTCTCACTATACAGATTGGACTTGCAGTGATCCTATCTGTTTTTCAGCCTCCCAAGCACTATGATTACAGGCGTGCACCATCATGCCCAGGCTCAATCACCATCTCAGGGTGCCCCTGGGCATGGGGCCAGCACATGGGACGGGGACAAAATCCCTGGCCCCTGCATCTGCCTAAGCAGGCACCTTAATTCATCGAGCTATCTGGCTGGCCCAGTGCTTTCAAGTTGGAACAAAGATATTACTTCCCATGGGCTTTGTCGTTGCTTGGGGGACTATAGGAGAAGCAGATGAAGCCTTGTTAGAACTCAACAGAAATCGTTATTAATGTGCAATGGAGTACTAGGTACTGATATATTTAAATTCTGAGTAAAACTTTCAAGGCAGTATTTTTGTCTTTGTTTGTAGAAAAATCAGACCAAAAGAGGCAAATTATTTTTCCCTTTGACATAGATACTTGGTGCCCAAGTGTGTGGCTTTTGAACACCGATCGGTTGGTCTGGCAACAGCTCCATCTTCCTTCTGACTTATGGCAAGCCGGGCATGAGGAGCAGCCCTGGAGCCAGTGATGAGCAGACAGCTCTCTCCAGTCTTCTGACTCTTCACTGCGTTTTGGGCAAACCTTCCTGCTCTGGATCCGACACACCTCTTGCCTTGTTAGATTTGTCTCCTGTATCAATTATTTTCCTCCCTTTGACAATAAACTTAGAAGCAACCCAAAGTGAGACTAAGAAAAATGGAGGAACTCACGTGCCGAGGCCTGACCATTTCAAATGTCTATCCCTGGTGTTCTTAATTTGTCATTTTGTTTTCTTTAATTAGAAGTCCACCGAAATGGAATATAATTTCTGTGCTACTGACTGTGCAAACTATTCATTGTTTTCTTACACTGCATTGCAAGATGTCTTACTTTTAGACATTCAAAGGGAAATACAAGCATTGAAAAGTCTTTTCCAGTAAAAATTTTCCTAATAGCTTTTATTTATATGTTACTTTATAATTGCCAAAGCACTTTCATGAATAGCCTTAGATCTAATTCTCATATTCACCTACACTGGGATTAAATCAGGTTGCAGCAAAGAATATGGTGGGATGGATTGTATTTCATAAAAGTTGGGTAAATTCTGTTTTGTGTCCTCTTCTCCCTAGTTAAAAATTGGTTTTTCTGGGAATCTGAATATATTTTCTAATTTATGATGTAGGATGTAGGTGGAAAACTAATTCCCACAGGAAAAAAAACAAAATTGTCCTGTCCATTCCTCATGAAGATTTGTCTTTTAAGTGCTTTCAGTTTCTCCTGATGCTCTCCTTTGACCTCTCACCCTCCCCATGAACTTGCTGGAATTGGGGAGCCATCATTTATCACAACATGAGAGGCCTTGCAAGACACTCCCTAAATAATTACTTTGACTCAGTACTAGCAGGTTATTTTTTCTTTTGCTTGTATCTCTAGTGATCTATAAACAAATTATTTATTAAGAAATCATTAGAGCCTAATTTTCTCCTATAGGCTACTGACATCAATTTTCATTTCTTATAAGGTAACTACAGGTTCTCGTGATATATTAGAACTATAAATAGCATGCTGCCACATATTGATTCAGAGCTGTCATTGACCCTAACACCTGCGACTTTCTCAAAAATATGTGTGAATTTATCAAGGTTTTGCTGCATTTAGATCCCCTTTAGTTTTCTTATACAGAAATGTTCTCTGTAGAGGTACACTGCAGTGAGTCTTAAAATGGATTCTCGTAAATGTTTCCCTTGGTGTTGTCCTGTTTTTATTCTCAAAAGACATAAAAACTAAGCTGACCTGGTTTGGACCAGTCTGAAAGAGTTTCTAACTGATAGAGGAAATACAATCTGGGCAAAGGCAAAGATCATGTCAGAAAGTAGAGATAAGTAGGAAAGTATTTAATTATACTAGAAGCACAAATGAGAATTGGTACTTCTAAGGGACGATGATCCCCAGAACTCCAGGATTATACTTTCTGTTAAAATCTTAATCTTTTCATGAAAGTAATATCTTAGCAGACAAATATGTCTTATTTTTCTAACTCAGCATGTTCTAAAATTTTTTCCTATTTCCTACAGGGCTATTGAACTTATATTTTATTATTTCTTTGGAAGTCCATGAGTCCATTCTATTGAGATGAATATGTTTTTCACAATGGAAAGGTGTTTTTAAAAAATCTTTACCTGTGTGTCACTTGGCTGTGGACATCATTAACAAATGGGATTGATTTTTTTTGTTGTTGTTGTGATTCTTACATCCTAGATGACAGAAGAAAACTATTCAATTCTCTTTTTCTGTGGATAAGGAAAAATCAGTTAGATGATGAGCATCCAACAGCTATTGCCTGAACCACAAATTAGATTTAAGTTTCTTTACACTGAAATAATATCCACTGCTATACTACCTCAGAAATTTATGTCCTAGAAAGGGACTCCCAAGAAAAGAAAACTGGATACTTTCCCTGTGAAATGTCCTGTCAAGCAACTCCCTTTCCTGTTGGAATTTCCTTTACCTTCCAGCTCCCAGGTGACAAGAGATTTGCAACTTCAGAAGTTGTCACACACTGAAACCAAAAGGAATTACATTTCTGGCCATCAGGGAATAGCTCTTATTAAACTTATTCTAGTTAAGTTGTAAAGAAGTATTAAACTGGTCAGAATAAGAGGCCATTATTTTCATTCCTCTGGACAATCAGAGTCAAAGAATTATAACATTGGAGAGAATGAAATCACAAGAAAAATGACCCGAGTTTGCCTGGCAATATTTCACCAATCTAGAAAGTAGAAGGTGAAGCCCAAGCAGAGCAATTACCTCTCGAGCCTCTGGACTGAGGAGAGCAAGCAGATTCCGGTTGGGGACTGCAGAAGCAACTGGGATTTGCTGAGCAAGAGTCAAAGGAAGAGAAATAATGCAAATACTTGTTCAGAGTTTAAAAATGTTTCCACATTCCATCCTAGAAGAAAACTGCTGTGCACCCCATGCCAGGTAGACAGCGCTGCCGCAGGGCACGCTGCCACACAGCAATACCGGGCCACATATTGTGGAAGAAGTGAGAGTCTGATCCAGCCTAGCGAGCGGCTGGAGTTGGTCCTGGTTGCTGGATACTTTGCTAGCATGCTCTACTTAATCCATAAGGATTATTTTTAGATTCAGCTAGAATATATCTCTGGTGTTTTATTTTCCTTGTTCCTAGGCGTGGCAGAGGCATAGTCCTTGCTCATAGTACATGGCTTCTCTGGGGATCACTGAATGTTCACCACACAAAGAAACCCCCAGACAAGTACATTTTAATTGTGCTGTTGAGCACACAAGATAAGTAACGATATCAGAAGAATTCATCGAGAAAATGGGCCTCATATAAAATGATGTGAAGGATGACTTATTCACATTTGATATAATGCAGCCAGAAATCTATGAAATGACAAACTTTGAGTAATGCAGGAAAAAAAAACCTGTAAAATCAAAATCTTTTCCTCAAGGATGAGAGTTTGATGAAGATATAGTCAATTAAATAACAGGTAAGGCAATGTGTTGCTGGCTCATGTCCACTGTAGCAAATGCTGTAGCATGTTCTTCAGTAGGAAGGTACAATTTATTAGATGGAAATTTAGAATTATGAAATGATTTAAGAGGAACAAAATGGTCAATATATGAGCAAAGAAGTATCCTTTACATCTATAAAACTTAAAAAATATTTCATACAAAAATAGCATTTATTGTGGGATTTATAATGTAAATTAAAATAAAATATATGACAAAACAGGGAATCAATAGAATTGTTCTGTTATTTACTCTGTTATTTTATATAACAGTGCTATATTGATTTAAGGAGACAAGAAATTAAAACTGTGTATTATAATTATGGGTATATAAAAGAATATATGTAAGAAACACAACAGAGTAAACAGCAAAATATTAAAAGATATACACATTGGAATAAAGAATTCAGAGAAAACTAAAATCCTCAAAAAGAGACAGAACAATTAGAAGGAAAATAAAAAGTAAAATAAGTCTGACCATCTAAAAATCATAATTAATGCAAATAGGCTGGGCACTCCAGGTATGTAAGTTTATTAGATTTGAAAAATATATACTTTTTAAAAAAATGTATTTGGTACGGGGTCTGCAGGATCTGTAGGGTCTCACTACACAGATTGGACTCAGTGATTCTCCTATTTTCAGCCTCCCAAGTGCTGGGATTACAGGCATGTGCTGCCACGCCCAGTCTTAATTGCTGTCTCAGCTCGCCCTGGGGTGGGGCCAGCAGCACATGCCAGGGATCCCCAGCCATGTGCTCTGCCTAAGCAGGTGCATTAGTCCACTGAGCTATCTGGCTGGCCCTGAAAATACAGACTTTAATGACACTAATAGGTTGAAAGTAAAAGGACAAAAAAAAAGGATACAGAATGAAAGAAGCAAACATGGAAAATTGGCAGGTTTAGCTCAATGTCAGATAAAGTAGATTTCAAGAAAAGGAGAGCTGTGGTAAAGGAAATCAGTTCATAATAATAAAATTGTCTAATGTTCATATCTAATAATATATTTCTAAAATATAATGAATAAAACCACATGATCTCAATATATGCAGCAAAAGCTTTTTACATAGTCCAACACTTACTCATGGCAAAAACCTGACAGAAAATTAGGATAGCCAATTCTTCAGTATGATAAAAGCCACCTATGGCAAACCAATAGCCAACATCATTATAAGTAGAGGAAAAACATAAAGACTTTTACTCTAAAATCAGGTACAAGACAAGGATTCCATTATCACCACTCCTATTCAATATAGTTCTAAAAGCATTAGCCAGAGCCATTAGAAAAGAGAGAGAAATAAAAGGAATAATAGGAGAGGAAGAAGTTAAACTTATTATTCACAGACGACATGATACTCTGCATATAAGACCCAAAAAAATCCATGAAGAGACTCCTAAAATTAATAAACAAATTCAGTAGCACAACAAGATACAACATCAACACCAAAAATTCAATACATTCCTTTTTAGAAACAACAAACTCACTGAGAGAGAAATTAATGGATTAAAGATCAAAATATTATAATACCCTTTATAATAGCAACCAAAAACCCCACTTAGGAATTAATCTAATAAACAAAGTAAATAATCTATGTGATGAAAATTACAACACTCTGAAAAAAGAGATCAAAGTGGATTTCAGAAAATGGAAAAATATCACTTCTTTTGGATAAGAACCAACCCTGTGAAAATGGCCATACTGCAAAAATTATTATGCAGATTAAATGAAATCCCACTCAAAATATGAACAGCGTGGGACAGGAGAGATAGCTCCTCAAGTTAAGTGCTTACCTGGCAAGCACAAGAGCCCAAGTTTGATCCCCATTACCATGTTGTTCAGGCTCTGGATCCAGGTGTGGTGGCATATAGCTGTACTCCAAACACTGGAAAGGCTGATACAGGAGGATCATTATGAGTCCAAGTTGCATAGTGAGACCCTGTGCCAAATAAACAAACAAATAAATAAATAAGATACTTTTAAAAATACCATCAGCCTATCTCACAGATCTAGAGAAAACATTCCTAAAATTCATTTCAAACCAGAAAAGACCTAGAATAGCAAAGACAAACCTGGCTAATAAAGGTAAAGCAGGAGGCAGTGTAATCCCTGACTTGAAATTATACTACAAAGTTACTATGATAAAATCAGCATGGGACTGGAGAAAAAAAAAAGGCAAAAGGATCAATGAAACAGATAAGAGTACACAAATACAACTACAGACACACTCAGACACCTTATCTTTGACAAAGGGGCCAAGATAGCCTTTTCAAAAAATGATGCTGGAAAAACTGGCTTTTCACATGCTGAAAACTAGAACTTGATCCAGGTCTATCACCATGCACTAAACTAAACTCAAAATGGATTAAGCATTTAAACATTAAAACAACCACTAAATCTCCTGGAAGAGAAAGTAGGTGGAAATCTTGAAGACATAGGGTAGCCAGAGAGTTCTCTTACAAAAAGCAAACTCAACTTGACATGCGATGCAGAAAATTCTCAAAAAGATGACATCCCAGTTGTTGAGATCCCAGTTGTTGAGTCTTTCAAGTATTTCCCACGAAGTTTGGTTTTTGTCTGCTTAGGCAAGTGCAGGGACTGGGTTCAATGCCAGCCCTTGGGTGCACTGAGCCAGCCACAGGGTCCAGGAATGGAGGCAGACACTTGTAATCCCAATGCTAGGGAGGCTGAAAACAGGAGGATCACCATGAATCTGATCTGCATAGTGAGACCCTGTAACAAATACATGAAATTAAAAAAAATAGTAAAGTTTATAGGATAAAATATAGAATTTTGTCAAGACTTTAAATGAGCAAAGATTTCTAGATAGGACACAATGGTAACCATAGAAAAGTAGATATATTGGATTTTTTTGAATTTTTTAAAAATTTCTTCTTCTTTTTATTTTTTCCATAATTTTATTGAGAGACAAATAGCAATGAGTTTCAAATCAAATTAGTAGGACAGTTTCAATAATTAACACATTACATACTGTCTTCCTAGTGGTTATTTGTTGTACAAAATGCAGAAATGACATCCTATTTACAAACACTATTAGAGCAAATCCTTCCATTCATTGAATTATGAGAATGTAGCTGTGTATCTATCCTAACCATTTTGAATACACAGACACAAAACGGTCATTCATCTGTAATCCCTTTCTTTGTTTAGTTCCGTCATTTAAATACTATAGGTGTGTGAATATATTGCTAGGATTTTTCAAAATTTAAAATCTGCTTATCAAACAAAGAACCTATAAAGAAAACAGAAATTCAAAACTAGGAAGAAAAAAACTTAGATAAAATTAAAAATACTGTCAACACAAAGCAGAAAATCATTTGTACACACATGCCAGTGCTCCTAACTACTTGGTTTTATATTTAAGATCAGTATATTTTGTATAGGTGAAAAATTCTATGAACATTGAATTTCAGCCTTTAAGGTAAAAGTGAATTATGATGATGTTTGCATGGTTTCCTTTATCAGCCCCTTTCCCTGACACTGGTTTCCTGGAAATTAGGGCGTGGAGAGGTAGAGTGTCAACATCTGGGAGCAAGACTAGGGGAAGGTTAAGAAGAGAGAATTCAATCTTCCTCAGAGATATTTTCCTATTTGGGTCTGACACTGATCATACACTATTAATGCATATCAATGAAGTAGATATTTTTACTATGTACTTATTTTTAAAAATTTTGTTGATACATGTTTATAATACAGAATGATTTTATTCCTTGTGGAGAATTGGTACATGTAAGAAACACATCTCAGTTCTTTCTTTCCCTTCCTTTTATTTTGCCAGCATCAGATTCTTTTATTTTTCTTATAAGTCCTTATATACTTAAATATATATACAGGCTAATAACCAGACTAATTGGCCAAAAGATACACAAAAATAATAAGACAATTATACTGCCAACGTACACTATTAGAAACATTGCTTATGCTGGATTACAATGACTTTCACTCTTTTTCTCCCTGTCCATCTCTCTTATTATTGTCTTTTATTTTGCCCTTTATTTATCTGTTGAGTTTTTCCTACAAGAGAAATCCAGTGACATTTAAGATTGTGCATCTGATTTACTTTACTTAATATTTTCTATGTATATATACAAAATAGAATAGATATACAGCTACTTTCTCTTAATTCAGTGAGAAGAAATATTTGTACCAATAGTGTTTAGACAACATATCATGTCTACATCTTGTACTATGAATAACTACTATGAAGACAACAATATGCAATGTATTAATTATTATAACTGTCCTACTAACCTGTTTGAAATTGTCTCATTGCTATTTGTTCCTCAATAAAATTAATAACAAAAATATTATGGTCTCAAAGTGTATCTGTTTTCTTATTCAAATGCCAGTCTCCTCCAGCATCTCCATCACAGGCACACCAGAAAAAAAGTTTGACCAACTACCTGGGGATCACTTCGTCTAGTCAAACTGGCATGTAGATTAACCACTGCACCAATGAAATATGACTTTTAACATTACTAAAGTTCTTATTAATAAACTTACTGCTCTACTAAAAATACATTTAATGAAAACTCTAGTAATTAACTCAATGGATCATATTCTAACGTTTTATTTTCTAGTGAAGTGTATGCCTTTCAACCAAATTCTATTGCAAAACTTTGAATACTTTAGATGAGTTGATAGATTATATAATGGAGGAAAGCAAAGCTCAAAAAAGAATCAAGGCTACGTTTATTTGAATAATATTACTATATTCAAAGTATTTTGTAAATAATTTATTAGACATGCTTAATGAAGAGTATGCCAGGGCCAGCCAAATAGCTCAACAGACTAAAGCACCTGCTCAGGCAGATGCAGTGGCTGGGGTTGGATCCCCAGCAGGCCGTGCCAGCCCTGCCCCTGGTGTGCACTGTGATGGTGATTGAGACTGGGTATGATGGCGCGTGCCTGTAATCCCAGCTCTTGGGAGGCTGAGCACAGGTGGTTTACTATGAGTCTGATCTACATAGTGAGACGCTATAGACCCTGTACTAAAAAAAAGAGTATACCGTCATCAGTTCATAATTCTGTATTATGTTAGTGCTAATGGCTAAAAGAAAACAAAGCTTCTGTATAGTCTTTTTCTGTAGACACTTCATTCTTTTATTAAATAATTTTT
The DNA here is from genome assembly GCA_002564285.1 of Tympanoctomys barrerae. NCBI lineage: Eukaryota > Metazoa > Chordata > Mammalia > Rodentia > Octodontidae > Tympanoctomys > Tympanoctomys barrerae. The sequence continues at coordinate 19,309 of NDGN011456572.1, forward strand.
GGCTGTTTTTTTAAATGCCAACTATGATATCTGGCACTATTCTGGGCCCAGGATTTTATTAGTAAATGACATTATATTTTCCACTTGGGATTGGTAAAGCATACAGTGCCATTCACATGACTATATGGTAACATTCATTGAATAATTTAAACAAATGTAGCCCTTCTCATACAAACATCTATCCAAGGACCCTTAATTAACAGGAAACCATATAAAACCCAGAAGAAGGTCTTATTGTCATAGACAATTTTTAATTAAATTTTTGGAATAACTGATACTCAACCAAACAAGAATTCTTCTGACTATTTAAGATTTGAACACAATTATACTGCAAACAAGTTTCATAGAACAAATGAAAATTAATGAACTTTTTCCATTCCAAATTAGGAGAGGTAACTTCTAGGAACAACTTTGTTTGGAAATATTATGAATTCTCTCTACGTGGCCATTCTATAGCTTCAGATATTTTTCACAACTGTTCCATTAGAAAACAGATGGTGAGTTGCCAGTTTCTCTGTTGAAGGTTTTGGTGGCTTTTTCAGATTTTAAATTATAAGAAAATATATGGCATCAAACATATTAATATCTCTTGTATACTGACAGTATTTTAGGCCTTGTGATAACTATTTTATGCACAGTATTTTTATATTCTTTTTGACCTCCTTGTGGAATTTTATTGTCCTCATTTGATAGATAAAGATACTAAAAATCAAAGCAACTGTTTACTAGGACCAGAAGACCAGTGAAGAGACGACCTGTGGCCCAGGCTCGGCTTGTCCCACAGGGAGTTGTTCTGCCTGGCGCTGTGCTCACAAGTTTGCTGGACATTTCTCAGGGTCTGCTGTAAGCACCACTCATGCCTTTGTTCCTTCCACAAATATTTAATCAAGCATCTACAATTCATTGAACCAAATGCCTTGCATTCTGTTCTGCAGTCCACTTAACTCTGATAATAAGAGAAATACTTTCTAATTATCCCCATTTTGTAGATCAAAAGTTTAGCTGGAAGAAATTTTGACTTCTTACATCCTATCTAGTAACTCTGTGACCCCTTATTAAGCCCATAAAGGTTTTATTGCACAGTACTTCATTATATAAAAGATTCCCATTACTTTCCATGTTTGGGTTAAGTATCCAGGGGAAAGGCAGAGAAAGTAACTTCTTTTATTTCCTACAGAATTGCATCTGGACAACATTTAAAGATTTTATCCCAACTTCCTTACTGGAACCTTGCCATCTTTCTCACATACCTTAGGAAAGAAAAGTCCCTTTACAATCTCTCTCTACATTGACCTGTTATTGGGTGCTTGGCTGTTAAACATGATCTGGGTGAATTTTTCCAGTTTAAAAATTAAGGGAAAAGATATATTAATAAATCCCAGTGGGATATTTGAGCAAAGAATTGTTTGTCTACTTGGTACCTGAAGAAGGAGACACTCAACACACAAATATTAGTAAATTCTGGCATTTCTGCAGAATAATAGAAGCTCAGTGGAAAGAAATAGAAGTGGTGGCCAGGCAGGTTTAGAGCATGGTACAGGAGTCCAGAGATAAACAGGCATTATCAAAAGGCAGTTTGCTTTGGGCATTTGCAAAAAAAAATTCTGAGGGAGATACAAAGATCTTCAGCTCTCCTTTCTTCTCAGGGTGTCAGAAAATGAAGGAGCAGAATGATGGTTGTACCATACAGCCTGGTCTTTTGTCTGTTTCTCTCTCTCTCTGGGGACATTCATCAATTTTGTATACTATAAATGAAACCCGGCATCTCTGCCTGAAAAGGAGAGAAGGTGCAAAGGTGAAAAGGATTTGAGGAATGCTACTGAGAAGTCTCACAAAACAAGAAAGCCAGGAAGAAGTTTCTGAGGAGACAGCAGGAATGAAACAGGTGTCAAGGGTTATAGCTACAAGAGAGCAGCGCATAAGTAGAAAGTGAGAGCGTATATAATACTATCCTCTTAGATGATAATCCTGAGAAGACTAAATATAAACTATCAAAACCCCAAGGAAAATTTTAAAAAAATAATGTAATTCACTAATTGTGACCTGTGTAAATGTATTCCCTATGTATTGAGCAGTGAAAGGTCAAAGGCAAAGTGACTGTCCTGTTAGACTGAAAGTCCTTTGAGGGCAGGGATTGTGGCGCACAACTTCTATCTCTCTCCTATCTCCCTATTCTCAATGCTCATATTGTTAGTGTTGGTTGAATAAACAAATATCACTACACATGAGCATACAACCAAGACTAGATTGCTGGCAGATATCTTTGAAGTACTCACAGAAATAGTTCCTCCAGGAATAACAGTCTGGAATGAGAACCAGAGGTAGGAAATTGTACAAATTGGTGCTTCCATAAAAGGGAGATTAGTTCCAGAACCCCTGTGGAGAGCAAAATATGCTGATGCTCAAGACATTTATGTAGAACAGCCCGGTATTTGCATATAACTCATAAATATTCTCTCATATGCTTTCAATTATTTCTTAGTTACTTATAGTACCTAACACAATGTAAACACTGTGCAAATAGCTGTTATACAGTATTGTTCAGGGAACCAGGACAAGGAATGGGGTCCTTGCATGTTCACTCTAGATGCAATGTTTTCCTAATATTACTGATTCCAGGTTGATTGAATGCACAGATGCCTAATGTATGGACACAGCAGGCTGACTCCAACAATTTTGCTAGAGGAAATAAGGAAAGCAATAAATAATAATTGGTTACAACAGGGACAGAACTGGAGACCACTATGTTAAACGAAACAACACCAGGCACAGAAAGATCACTTTTGCATGATTTCACTCAGCTTGGACTATACTAGTGTCAGAATCGTAGACAGCACTGATGAGACGGTGCTTACTGAAAGCTAGAAAGAGTAGAGAAGAACGCAAGAAGTAAAGGGGAAGCAAACACAGAGTAAATTTTACCCCTGAATGTAGTAAGGGACAAGTGGGAATAAAATGTTTAGTATTTTACTTCACAGTTGGATGATTATTGATAACAATAATGTGATGTTTCAAAAAGCTAAAAGACTCATGATTATTTTAATTTGTGAATAAATGCAATTGGCTTAACCTTAAATAACATTGACCGTAGCATTGGTAATTGAAAAAATATCCAGGATGTCAATTTGGATAGGCTCATTAAAAACCAAAATTATTTTTATTTATTTACTATTTATCTGCTTAATAATTTCATAATATTTATTAAGTATTCAAGGAAAGAGGGAAAGGGGTTGACATCAAAAGAACTGAAGAAAAAAATGGAATGAAAGATTTTGCAGACGGGAAGAGGACCAACAGGTGGAAGGAGAAGAGATGGATGGGAGGAGAGGAGAAAAGAGAATTCCAATGTGCTTTGCACACGTTCCTTGTAATAAGTGTGATCAGTATGTGGAGAAATATGTCCTAATGAAAACTATCAGAAATAAAATATTTCAACTTCAAAAAATGCTAAAAGAAAGGCTTTGGATGCTTTTATTTCAAAGAAATGATGTTTGAAGAGATAGTTATGTTTATCCTGACTTAGTATATACACTATATAGAAATATCACATGATACTCCATAAATAAATGGTCTTATTTCTGTATATATCACTTAAATATGGTTAAGATAGTAATATGTAGTGTTTAGCTACATAAATCTATTTATGTTCATCCACAATATCATCTACAAGCAGAGAATCTCATTTTGCCTAAACACAGAGTAGTGAGACTAATCAGGCAGAGCGTGGTGAAGTGAATTGGGTGGGCTGAGGGACTTCTTGGCGTTGAGCAGGGGTGGACTATGCCACCCGCTGGGCTTCCTGAATCTCTAGCCGTCAGACTAGAGAAATAAGAGATACAGTTTTGATCCCTCGACATAAGCTGGTTCTAAGTAGAACCCAACCAAGCAGGAGCTACAATAGGTAGGAGGAGTGGCTGCTTCAGGGTGTCAAATAGGTGGTGAGCAGAAGCTCATTAGGACCAAAAGGCATGAATGTGTTGTAGAGAACTTACACAATTCATCAGTTTGGGTGTCATCCACTTTTCAAGAAAATTAGGATAGAAGCTATTCTCATATGAAACAAAGTATGCATTTCCAATGGATATTTATATATATTTTAAAATAATGAACACTTGTGAAAGGTTTCTAAGGATTTGAACATTTTTGAAGGGGTTTGAAGGTTTTTTGTTTTTTTTAATGGTTTTTGAAGGGTTCCATCCTTGGATATGTTCACTCAAGCAAACATTAAATAATTTCATGGAATTCTTCAAATCCTCTAAAGTCTTTCCATGGGCTCATATAAAATCCATAAAAATAAAGTAAAGAAATCTTGCTGCAGTGCTTTTTTACATCTTGAATTAAAGCTGAACCACTTGGAAGAGGAGAAATTGACATATTTTAGTATGGTTTTCAATACAAGGTTGAAACTCCGTAAGAATGAGAACTTTAAGATGCCCAAATTATGCAGTTTACTTTTAAATCCAGAGAACACATTCAAAAGTTTTTAAAATAACATTGAGACAAATGTATTCTAGAACTTAAACTGATAGTTTCAAAGTTTGTATAAACTAAATCATTAAAATATATTGCCTCTGTAAAGGTTTAAGTTAAGAACTCTGCTAAATCAAAAGTCAGAGTCAAGTAATTTTAAAATAAAGTGGACAGAATAAACTGAATATCGTAGAACTATTCCGTCCAGTATGACAGTCTGAAATGAGTAAGAGACAAGAAAGTGCAGAGACATGGACTTGAGAGCAATAGAATGGAAACAAGAAGGTAATTAACTCAAATAAAAATGCACTGATCTGACAGAGAGAGAAGAGATGGAGACAGAGACAAAGACCAGCTTGCCTTAAATTCTATACACAGTTAATTCCTATTTACATATGAATGAGTGGAAACAAAAGAAAAGCTATCAGTGGCATCAAAATCAACACAGAAGGCCTAAGTTAAGGCATTTAAAACTATTTTCAAATTTCAAATCCTTGAAAGATATACTTTAACCATGTTGATACAAAATGGGAATTACATGTGACTCTGGAGAAAAGGAACCACCCAATTAAAGAGCTTCCTGATGAAACAATTTGGATCATTTTGGGAGTACTCCCTACCAGAAACACACACCCCCTACCCCACCCCAGCCAGCACACTTCAGTTTCTTAGCTGCCCAGGTTCCTTCTCCAGTTCTAGTTGCTCCTGTCTCTTACGATTGCTGGTCATTGTGATAGATAGTTGGTCACTGTGATGCACACTATGTAGACCAATCGACAAGGCATTCTGCCTCTGTACTTCATGGTTGCTTATCTCATATAAGCCTTAGACTAGCAGAGATCAGGGTCTGATATGTTGAGAATGATCTTGATCAGTGACTGTCAACATCAATAAATCTGCCTCCAAGTCTTGCATGTTGTTTCGATGTTTCTGCTGCTGTTAACAATCTCAGGAGCCAGATCTGTAGCCAAAAGGTATCAACCCCCCAAGAAATGCACCAAAGCCCTCTTAGCAGGCTGATTGTCCCAACAAACCAGTGGCCAGTGAAAAACATTCTCATATTACTACACATTCTAAACTTCTGATATATGAAGTGAGCCCAACAAGTTTGTCACTAGTCTTGATATAATTTCTAATGGTCGGAAGCAAGGAAGAAATTTTAAACCATGAGCAGAGAATACAGCCTGAGGGGTAGGAAAAAAAAACTATCTTCTTAGGCTTTTGTAGTATACTTAAAAGTAAGGACAAAATTAAACTGCCTTAATGAGTGATTCCTAAACAGCAGTAAGAGTAAGCAGAAAATATTTGTTTGCAGAAATTCTAACTATGGGGCTAGGGAGATAGCTTGATAGCGCAAGTGCCTGCCCGGCAAGCACAAAGTGCTCAGGTTCATCCCCTGGGCTGCATGTCGTGCTGGCCCTGAGCCCAGACATGGTGGTGCACACCTGAATTCCAGCACTTGGGAGGCTGGAAACAGGAGGATCACTCTGGGATGACCTGTATAGTGAGACTCTGTATTGAAAGAACAATATTTTTTAAACAATATTTTTAATCATATTTTAAAAATCTGATTCTTCACTATCATGATTAAATTCCATTTAGCTTGGTGCTTCAGTCCTAATAAGGTTGGAATCTTTTGTAGGGTCCTCGGTGCAAAAATGATGAGTCCTTTCAAAGCAGTGAAGAGTCAAAGCCATCACTGTGTGGTAAAAGCCATAAGTAGGATTCCCATCCCACGGGAGAGACGCCCTCTTGGCGGTGACCTACTTATCTCTACTCTAGTATTTAAAAATGTCAAAATTGTATTTCACTTTTTGTGCTTACTACTCCCAATAAATGTTTTGCTTCATTTTAATATATAAATAATTCTTAAAGGGGAAACACTTCCTACTTTGTGAATCATTTTCAAGTTGCAGCTAACATGTTAGGTCCTTTCCTGAAATCTTGTCTTCATACATGTGACTCCTTAAAGGCTATGGTGGGAGGAAGAAGACCCTTTGCAAGGAAGGTGCTTAGAAACTGCACTGAAGCATACATGTCACGATTATGGCCTAAGTCAACACGAATTCCTTCACATCTACACAAAATTAGGATGCTCAAAGTTATATTGGCTATGTAAACTGTTATGGTTTGTGTCTAGTTGTCCCCCCAAAGCCTCATGCAGTCATAGGGTGGGGAC